>JADDOH010014216.1:0-56704 GCA_016648135.1 Agrypnia vestita | reverse complement strand
TTTTTATTTTTTTTCGGTATTTATTAAGTTAGTTAAAATGACACTCCCGTATATTAGCTAGTATACACTTTTACATTCTACAATCTATTGCTAATGTACTATCAATATTTACTTTTCGTATCCTATAATATTATAAAATCTATAATATAACATATAATTCATCATATGCTTTACAATTCTACATAATTTTTAGAAAAATTATAGCATTTGTTTATAAATTCATTCATTTTATTTATATTCTTCTTGTTTTCCGGCATCTCATCATATATTTTTACACCTCTGTACATTAGACAATTCAGTGAATACACCTTTCTCTTATGTGGTAATCTTATTTTATTCCTATTTCTGGTATTATAGTTATGTACATCACTATTTACAATAATTTTGTCCAAAAAATATTTTGGCATTTTGTTACAAAGAATTTTATGTAGGTACAAATATGAGAACGTTATAAAGAAGTATTTTTTTATTTCCATATAATTGAGTGCTCTTCTAATTTCTTCAATTCTGGTGTATTTACTTTTTTTAATATGGTTCCCATTGCCCTGTTTTGCATCACTTGTAGTTTCTTGATGTTTCCTTCATTGGCCAAATACAAGACTGTAGTTTTTTTGTTTATTTGAGGTTTAATTATTTTTTATATTATATATTATATATATAAGTATGATGATATATATATATATATATATATATAATATATATAGGAAATATAAAACTTATATAGTATATAGTATTATATATATATAATATATAAGTTTATTTGAGGACTAATTATGGTTTTGTATATTAACTCCACACTATTTTTACTCAATTTTTTTCCAGTAAAAATATTTTTTTGATATTTTTTTGAGAAAAAATTAACTAACTAACCATCACGCCGTTTCCCCGAAGGGGTAGGCAGAGAGGATTGAACGCCACACTCTTCTATCCTGGCACACCACTTTTGCTTCGGCCACATTCATGCATCTTCTCAAACAAGTTCTACGGTTGTTGCGGCTTTTAACAGGGCCATCCTCAAGTACTTGTAGTACCTGATCATGCCAGGTCTTTCACGGACGCCCTCTGTTCCCGTTGCCTTCAACACTCGCCTCATATATTTTCTTAACCATCCTTTCCTCGTTCATACGTCCCACACGACCAAATCATCTCAGCACTCCTTTCTTTATTCTATCTACCACACCACAGCCAGCATTGCATTCACTTCTAATTTGTTCATTCCTCACTCTATCGACCAAAGATTTTCACACAAGCGTCTTAGTGACCGTTTTTTGAGAACATATTCAAAATTTGCTGCCAAAGTTAATTTTGAATCTAAAATAATACCTCGATGTTTAATTCCATCCACTTTTTCAATTAGATCACCGTCAATACTTACATTTATCACCATATTTGGTGTTTTTTTTTGCCTATTTCAATATATTTTGTTTTGCTAACATTTAATTTAGTTACATAAAATATGTTAGTTATTATTACATTACAGTATTATTACAGTACATTAGCAATAGATTGCAGAATGTATGAATTTTTAACCAGACTAGATACCACTCAATTCTTTGTTCATTTTTGTTCGCTGCCATGTAGATACAAATGCAATCTATCTACCTGTTAATTTATTTTTTCAATGATTCCTTCATTAGTTCAGGGATTATTGGTCCTCCAATCCACGTGGCATTCCCACTTCCGTTCTATTTTCCTGGTGCATTGAATTGTATATCTTATTCATTAATTTACACTTTTCTGTCTCTTCGTGTGATGCCTACAATATTTACAAAAATCTGACTATTTTAAATTATTAATAAGAAATGATTTTCGTAGCCCTTAACCTCACAGTAAACTACATTATTAGGTACTTGATGTTAGTAAAGTTGTTGAGTTCATAAAATCAATTACAATACATTAGATTTTATTGGTGTTGGATATATTAAAATGCCAAGTTTATGTTCGGTGAGTACTTTCTTGCCACCAGCTGTTTAAGAATAATTGACGATTATTATGTTTGATCATCGGAATTGTCTATCTCCTGCTGGGTAGAGACATCCTCGCAACCTTAATATTCTCGTACATTATCCTTTGAACGGTTTTCAGTCATCACTTTATTAAGTGAGGTCCGGAAAAGCCTTATAGAAGCCTTGTCCAAACATTGCTATATATTTTATACCAATATTTAGCATGTTGTAGGATACAAGCTATATACTTAGATGATTTTAAGGTTAAGGCACGCCTTAAAAGCGATGTTTTGTACTGAAAATTATGCTTTCAAGGCGTACCTTAACATTTAAGTCACTAAATTTTAACTCTGAATTCGGGCCTAAGTAATGAAGATGATAAGTAAGAATGTAAGGCTGATCTAAGCATAGTTGATAGAAAAAAAGGGCCGCTCTGATAGTTTTGGCATGTTGAGCGAATGAATGAGGAAAGAATGATAAGAAAAATATATGACGCAAGTGTTGACGGCGCCCTAAAGAGAGGAGGACTGCGAAAGACGTGGCACGACCAGATTAACCAAATACTGGAAGATGGTCCTGTTAGGAGCCTTAATAATGGACGAGGCAAGAATTGTATTTTATTTACTCTATCCTCTACCGATCTGTCCTCTGTCCTCTCTGCTTACCACCACAGAGAAACGGCGTGATGGTAATTAAGTAAGCACTTCTTAATAAATATTGATTTCTAATATCTCCTCTGCGTGAGACAGTGACGTGGTTTTGTGTGACGCCACGCCGCACATGTGCCTTAGCATGGTCTGGGGCAATGAGGGCAGACCCACCGCTTACCCAGGACCATTTTATAAGTGAAAGCTCCTATATCGGTCCTACTCATTCGCCGCCATCTTGGCATTTTTTAATGCTAAAGGCCGTGCAACCCAACGTTGCAAAGCAGAGTTGGGCCGCACGGCTGCCATCCAAAATTTTGCCCTCATTGTCTCGTCAGTTCATTTTAAAATTATTATATATATAATATATATATATATATATATAATTATATATATAGCGTCTGGGGCATACAACCTATGCTTAGATATGAAAAAAAAGTAACCCATAAAAACCAAGTTTTTATTATACGCCCTTTCTTTGTAAAATATAACAACAATTAAAGACGAATTAAAACATATAACATAACACTAAACTTACAGTAATTTAATACATTTCTAAAATGTCAGATGTTTTGAGCTTTGATAAGACACTTCATGCTTTGAAGATTAAATCCTAAAAACATTTGTCAGTCAATTTAGATTTTCGACATTCGCAGTGAAGTACCTATTATGCATCGGGCCGCCGTAATCAAACTTTTCTAATGAATCCAATTTGATAAAACCAATAAATTCTCTAAAAGTTTTTTTAATGAAATTTTGATAGATATTCTTGATCGTCGCCAAGAGTCTACTTGCCAAGTTTCAGCTCGATTGGATCACGGGAAAAGGGTCAAAAATCGATCCAAAGTTTTTGATGACGGCAAGCCGGCAAGCAAGCAAGCAAGCACATGCCACGAGGGGCATGTGCTTGCTTGCTTAATATAAAGGGAGTAAAAATACCGGTCTGGATGGCGAAAGTGCAGGGCCGATATGTGAGCTATCGCTAGTTTACGGCCCCGGGTCAAAGCAAGTCGATCCCAGTATCGTTTTTGAAATTTTTCTCAGAACCGACAAGCGCGGGAAACCAATAGGCTTTCCCGCTCCGATCAATCAAATGAAAAATAATAATACGTGCTTAGACAACACCTAATCCGCGGTTTAATCCGCGTCATGGATTATTCCGAGGGAAGCTGTTTTATTGGGCGGCTCGCTATTGGTTTTATTGCCGATACATTACGTATTACGACCGCCAGGTATTTGATAAAAGGTTTGATTTACGAGTTTCGTTTTTAAATATCACTTTTGGCTGGAGGCAATCATTTTCGGCTCGGACCGCGCGTTTATCATGATAAGGGCCGGAGTTCCGACGTCACGTTTTGATTGGCCCATTAATGAAGGTCATCTGGCGATTTCCTTGTATCTAACCTCAGAAATGATCGATTTTTCCGCCTAACCTAACCGTAGACTTATTAGACCTACACGTAAGGGTAAAATTAGTTTAGTATTATTTATTTATTTAACGCCGTTATGGGCTTTTACAATATACAGAATATTTTTTTTTGAAAAATAACATAAGACAGTTAAAATTAAAATACAGTTAAAAGTTATAGTAATAATAGTTAAAAGGTAATAATAATTATAATAATAACACAGAAAAACATAAAAACATAAGATAAAATAATAATAAAGTTAAAGGTACAAATAATAAAGTTAAAGGTAAAATAGTAAGATTTATTGTCCATTTCCATTTCGTTGGGATATAAACAATTGTATCAGCTTTGTCCTATAAACAGTTATACTATCAGCAAAAATGTCAGCCGCCTCTGCATGCTCATTCCCTAATGAGTGTAATCTGGGAATTACAGAGTTTAGTAGATAGTTTAGATTATATAGTTTAGAGTATTAATAGTTATATATAGTTTATATAGTTTAGACTAGTAATAGTTTAGAGTATTATGTTGCGTAACAGCATTTAAAAAAAATGCGACGCATTTAAAAAATATTAATGTAATGATAATACATGGTGTTGAAAAATTGTAACTGCGTGAAAAATGTGTTGGAAAACTTGATTTTATTTCAAGTTTATTTATTATATTCAAGAATACATTCTTATTGTAAAGTTCTAATTTTTCAGAACAATGTTCTGTGAAATCTAAGACCAAATTTATTAATCAATTAGAAAGACATACAGAAAAATCTAATCCACGAAAACATATTTGGCTGGCTCCGGGATTCGAACCACGGATCTCCTCCTATCCGAGGCACGTGCATTATCCAATTACGCTATAGCAGCCTTGTACATTTCCGTAAATATATCGACGGTATTTGTAAGTCTCATTTATTATTCAATTAACATATTTTGTCGTTTTTTAGAGCGATCCACTTTTTCTGGTATGGTAGGCACAAATTACTTTGTGTAACTGCCGCGAGGGGACGCTAGAATTTATTATTTTTGGACACATTTGATACAATATACATATATTATATTCAAAACACATTATTATTGTAAAGTTGCATTTTTTCAGAAGAAAGTTCTGAAATTTAGAACCGAATTAATTAAATAATTAGAAAGACATACAGAAAAATCAAATCCACGGAAAAATATTTAGCTGCTACCGGAATTTATCTCCCCCCATCCGGGACGCTCCGGATAGGAGGAGACCCGTGGTTCGACTCCCGCTAGCAGCCAAATATTTTTTCGTGGATTTGATTATTAATTTGGTTTTATTTATTATTTTAAAACACATATATCGTCAAAAGGTCATTATTGAAATCTGACCGATGGTCCTAGTATGAAATTAAAGTAAAATTATTACTATCGTATAAACATTTTGAAGATAACTTTATTGGATACATTGTAATATTTTTTATGATAAATTTATAACATTACGAACAATATTTAAAGACATGTTGTAGACCAAAAAGTTATGCGAGATACAATATCAAGTCGCAAGTGTGGTCTGCGCGGGTTTTATGATCAATGCCGTGTATCGTATAACAATTAGTCGTTTTCAGCGCAATATAACATTTTGTCTTTAGTAAACGTATATTATATGCTTGAGCGATGATCATCTAAGTGTAATAAAATTTGGCTTTTGAAATAAATCTGTATTGTGAGGAATATACCTCAGTCGGCGACTTGGATGATATCTCGTTATTCGAAGAAATCAAAGACGTCCTGAAATATATAAATTGTGGATTGACAGAAGAATGCTAATTAGAAGCTAGATAGATAGAGTTATAAATGAATATGTTTAACTTCTTCAAAAACAGCAAATAATTTCGTGAGTAATAAATTGAAAAAATGTATATTCAATAATAAGGATAAGGATATTTTTTTTTTAAAATGGGGTGTTTATAAATTGATCTATAAAGATTGTGATTATTTTTATATAAAAAAACGTGTAGAAATTTTGAAATTAGATTTGAGGAACACTTGAGGTGTTTAAATAGTAATAATTATTCCGAATTCACTAACCATCTTTTGGCTATGGATCATTCTTTTGATATTTATAACGGTTTACAAATTTTACATACAAATTATACAGAATCACAGTTTGATAAATTAGAAATTTTGGAAATAAGAAAAAGTGTTAATAGTCAATTGAATATTTTAAATAACCAGGCCCTTTTCACAAGTAGTTATCTTTTAAATTTATTTTCATGTTATGTAGGTACTTTATTATTATTCATTTTCCATAAATATATTTTTCTATTATTTGATTTCTATACATCGATTTTTTAATTCAATTTGTTAGTATACATTTGTATTCTGACGAAGGGGCCATGTGTTCTGAAACGTGTTGTTATTTTGCAATACAAAAGTGGTGAAAACTAAATATATTTTTATTAATTTTATGAATTAAGTTCGGGTGAATATAGAAGTATTTAAAATAATAAAAATCCTTCAACTTCAACATCTCGGACGCATGGTATCAGATCTAAAGCTTCATAATGCATAGAAATCGGGGCCTTAGAAGGAGGAGAACATAATAGTTGAAGAACCTGAAGCAGTTATTTGGTCAAAGCTTTATCGGTAGTGATGATAGGGCCATGTAACAGGAGAAGTAAAAAAAGAAGAAAAAATATCAAAACAAGCACCTCAAAATTTTAACCCCGATCCAAAAAAACATGTTATACTCGTTTTCGTTGCGACATTTTTTTAAAATATTTATTTTATTTGTTTATTACATATGTATACATATATTTATATGCCAAACTGCACACCAGTTCTACGGTATAATTTCATTTAATAGATTTAATTAAGTATCTAGTATTAGAACGATAAACGTGCTTTTAGATTCTTATTAGAAATACGAACATTCGAAATATCGAAACCATCTATTGTTCGAAATTTGAAACAAGTTGTCGTATTGCTTTGAAGATTCAGTATCTACCTAAAAAAAAACTTTTAAAAATTACATACCTGCACAAGATTTTAAAATGTTTAAATGTATAAAGAATTAATTTCTTTATTTTTTCTTTCTTTATCACAAACATATAAAAGCAAGATGTTTACGTATAACCTAAGCGTATTTAATAATTTATTATACATTTCTAATTGTTTTGTTAAACACATTCTAACCTTTACTTACGTAATAAACCTAAAGCAAGATGAAACGATTGTAATTTTTATTAAAAAAAAATGGCACACTGTCGCCAAAGGCCTCCGCGATCAATTAAAACACATATAAAATTGTTTGTCCCTGTGTCTACTGTGAAAACTGCAACTCACTCCAATTCATTTCCCATAACTAAACAAGACACCCCTTTTCATTACTTTTCCCTTCAACCGACCTTCAAACAATCACCGACAAAATAGAAACACCCTACACTACCCCTCCCTACCTCCTCACACCACTGACGGGCCTGCGTTGGCTGGACATTCACTGCAAATGCATATTTCGGCGTTTTTTTACGAAAATGTGGGTTTTTATTATTCATTTATATCAGAATGTATATTCTAGACTGTAATGAATATTTATATGTAGATACGCATATATTTTTTATACGTATAAAAAATACTTTATTATCTAGAATTCGTACTAAGGAAATAAATATTCAATATTAATAAAGTTATAGTGTTTTAAATCTGCAAGAATTTTTTACGTTTTTTCTTGATTTTAAAACGCTTTTTATTTATATAATTACATGATTCAAAGAGTATATTGTTTTTACTCACGTATTTTGAGGCTTAATTCACCAAATAAAAGTAATTTTATTTAGTAAAAATGCCTTAATTATTATTTAAAAATAAAAATTCCAAAGTATGAAATGTGCCAATAAATGATGCCGCTGCCGACGGCATTATCATTAACATAATATATTATTTACGATAGCGTAGTCATCATCGGAGTTAAAGAAGACGTTAACGAAGACGGTCGGCCACGCGGGTGAAGAGTGTCCAGTGTTTAATGTCTTAGTGATCCAACTTTTGCTCTCTTCCACAGCCAATAGAAGGGCGTGTTCATTAAAATCCGAAAATCCACCCTTTTTGACTTCTTGTCTAAGCTGTTACCGTCAGTCTTTGAGATCGCGAAAGGACTCAGCAGCTTTCTACCCTTTCTCGAAGTGGTATAGCATAATGTAGCGTACATGCCTTTGGTTTTCAATTAGCATTTTAATTTAATTACTTACTTACCATCACGCCATTTCCCCGTGGGGGTAGATAGAGAGGGTAGCCATACTCTTCTGTTTTGACATACAACTCTCGCCTCTTCCACATTCATACATCTTCGCATGCAAGCTCGACGGTTGTTGAGGCTTCTAATGGGACCATCTTCCAGTACCTGGTTAATCTGGTTATGCCACGTCTTCCGCGGTTGCCCTCTCTTTCTGGCGCCGTCAACACTTGCATTATATATCTTTCTTACCATTCTTTCCTCATTCATTTGCTCAACACGTCCAAACCACCCGAGCGACCCTTTTTTAATTCTATTAATTATGCTAAGATCAGCTTTACATTAATTCCTAATATCTTCATCTTTACTCTATCATTTATTTTTCTGATCCTATTGAAAATTTATGTAATAAAAATGTTAATCAAACTTCAAATCAAACAATTTATGTAATAAAAATTTAAAAAGAAAATGGCGAATAATAATTATGCAAATTGTTTTCTAACATGAAAATGTGCCACATTCACTCATACATAGGCTTGGCGATATGAAATCTCGACAAAATTTAAGAAAAACCTACTGTCGACCTTTAGCCGTTGGTGGTTTTGTGGTAACTAATTTTTATTTATTTTCTTATTGAAAATTATATAATTGTAGATGAAAAAAATAAAAATAAACATGTTGCTAAATAGCAACATGTTTATTTTTAATATTATTTATATTTCCATATAGAAATGTTCTATATTCTATTAACTATATGTTAAAAATTCCTTGGTTTTAGAAAAAATTTAATACATAATTTTTCAAATATTTATATTTCATTTCGCGAGCATACTTTTGCATTTCAAGATTATAAAAAAGTATATTATTCGATAAACGAGAATACTTGCATAATCTTTAAACTGCAAAAATACTCTCTACTAGGGCTTCCAATACCGGAATCTCATTATTTTCAATACCGGTATATATATATATTTCAATACTAATGACTCTTGTTGGCTAGATGTATGTTGATTATATACAAGTTTTTATTTTCTCAATTATTGTCTTTCTTAGACGATAAAAGCCGTTTACTGTCGAAATGGTTTTTACTAAAAGAAATGTTTTTAGGCTACTTTTGTAATATTAAAAAAATATGTATAAACCAGCGACTACCCGTGTTGGTTCTCAAAAGAACTCATAAATAAAGTTAGGCAAAAAAAAGAGACACACGCGCACTACAAGAGAACACACACAAAACCAGCATATATCCGATTCAAGAAGCTGAGATTGGAGTGCAAAAAACTCAGTGCCAGCTGCTACAGGAACTATGTTACCAGGATGGAGTCCCTGATGGAGACCGATGCTAGCCAGTTCTGGAAATTTGTGAAAAACAAGCGTCGTAATAACCTTGACTATCCATTTGAAATGTCTTGGAATGAGAAAACAGCTGTTAATGGTGGTGAAATAAGTAACCTCTTTGCATCATACTTCAGGAGTATCTATACTATTAACAACGCTGCCCCAGCGGACCATAATACTAGTACTCGAAGCGTCAAAGATGCTAACTTATCGGAATTTAGCGTCACCTTTGATAACGTCTATAAACAGCTAACGAGCCTGAAGGTCAGCAAAGGATCTGGGCCCGACGGTGTACCGAATCTCTTCCTAAGGAATTGTGCAGCCGGTCTCTGCGAGCCCATAACGCATATATTCAGCAAATCACTACAGCTTGGAGTCTTTCCCTCGGCATGGAAACTCTCGTTCATAAGCCCAATTCACAAATCTGGTACTAGGTCTGAGGTAACTAACTACCGCCCGATATGTATACAAGTTGCCATGTCAAAGCTTTTCGAGAAACTAATTCTTCCTCAACTTACATTTGCATTCAAAAATATAATTACTACAAAGCAGCATGGCTTCTTCGGTGGCAGATCTACAACAACGAATCTGTATCTATACATTAACTACATACTCAATGCTCTGAACCAGGGGGTGGATGAACATGCTATCTACACAGATTTCAGTAAGGCTTTCGAGATGGTAGACCACGGAATCCTGATTGACAAGCTCGGTCTGTATGGTGTGAGAGGCACAGCATTAGAGTGGTTCCATTCGTATCTAACTGGCAGATTCCTACAAGTCAGAGTTAATGGATTTATCTCTGAAGAGTATGAAGTATGCTCTGGTGTCCCTCAAGGGTCACATCTTGGTCCGATTCTCTTTAATATTTTCATCAATGACATCGCAGACAATTTACTATCCGATTACCTACTATATGCAGATGACATGAAAATTTTCAGAAGAATCATGAATGACCAAGACTTAGAAATTCTTCAGCACGATCTCAATGAACTCCACAGGTGGTGTACTAAAAACAAACTAATGTTAAATATCGGTAAATGCTCAGTAATGTCATTCTCTAGATCACGAAATCAATATCAGGCTAATTATCTCATTGATGGACATCATCTCCCGATAGTCACCTCGGCAAAGGACCTTGGCGTTATTGTGGACCATAAACTGAATTTCTCAAGCCACGTGGAGAAAGTTGCGTCACAAGCTTTCAAGACTCTTGGTTACATTATTAGAGCTGGGAAGGACTTCAGCAATGTCTACACGCTGGTACGACTATTCGACAGTCTTGTGAGACCGATTTTAGAATACTGTTCTGTCATTTGGTCGCCGTATACCAATAAACTAATCAATCAGCTCGAAAGAATACAACGCAAACTATGTAAATGCATCGCCTATCGTACACGATCACCAGGAGATATTGAGACCGTATATAACAGATTTAGAATCAGCAAACTAATCACTCGAAGACAATTGTCTGATCTGACCTTCTTCTACAAATCTGTCAACGGACAGATAGACTCGCCCGAGATCCTGGAACAATTTGGCATTATCACTGCTAGGCCGGATCTAAGAGTGCGTAGATTGTTAGAAACCACTAAATCCACAAAAAGTTACGTGTACAATGGCCCAAGAAATAGGATTGCCAATCTGGTGAATAGCCACTGTGTTGATATCAACTTCTTCGATGAATCATACGTCTCATTCTCATCAGCGGCAAAAAGATTGTTATCACAGTATTAAAATTACCCTCAACCCTATATGATTATACCATGTTGTTACTATGCTAGTATTGTTTTTTATATATGTGCAATTTTTCTAATCCATTCATTTAAGTCTATTATTTTTGTAAAATAAATGTATATAGCCGATTGGCGTATGAATAAATAAATAAATAAATAAATAAATAAATATATAGTTAGTTTGAAATAGAGAATAAACTGATCATTGCCGGAATTTTGGTCATAATTTGTACAACACAAATTATCGTAAAAAAATACTAATCCGACTAATACGTAATATTATTTTTATATAAATAAACGATGATTTTGCATGAAAAACTTGTTTGTTTTATTTACTCTAGAAAATTGTTTCTACGGAAATACCTACTTCCAAAAAGAATGATAAATCTGAAAAAAAACTTCAAATACCGGTATCCCGGGATACCGGTAATTAGAAAAAATATTCGGTATTAATACCGGTATTGGAAAAATCCGGTTTTCGAAAGCCCTACTCTCTACCTATTCAGCTGATGAAACTATATCTAATAAATGTAGATTATTCATTTTATTAATAATCTAAATTTACATAATAATTAAAATCTACTGTTAGAATCCAAGAGATGGGATATAACAGTTTTTATAAGTTTTTTTAATACTTTATTATTAAATTGTCAGACGTCTTTTCTAGTGAATGGTCTGCTTGTAGGAACTGTTCGATTATTATCATATTTCTATAGTTCATTGAATTCGCTACAATTTATTTTACTTTATGCAAAATTCAAAAGAGCTTTATGAATGCATTCATCGAATACATTAAGAAAGCTCTGCTTATATTTCATACACCGGGAAAGATATTTTTTTTTGCTTTACTGGTTAAGATAAACTATTTAGATTTAAGTAAATATCGGTAAAACGCAAGTTTATTATCAATTTTTTTACATGGGATTTACAACAAAATAATACAAGATATCCATTAGAAATAAATTGCCATCTCTAATTATGATACACATGTTTATCTGAGATATTTAACAGACAGACAAACATAAGTTTTACATAATGATACAATTGTATTGTTGTATAATAATACATTAATTTCATATTCGCATAGATTTCACTAAAAAACCTTAAACAAAATTATGAAACGAGTCGTCACAAATTATTTTTTCACACATTATTATTTTTTATTTTTTATTTATTTATTTAACATAACATTACATTAAATTACATCACAAATATAATTATACAATAATAATTTATCATACAATCATATGATAAAATATGTAACTACCAACTAGGCTGGCCTGTTTTAGGGCAAGTTATATATTTCATTTTAAAACACAATATTCGAATATAGGTACTCATTAGTATATATAATTAATTAATGATTTAAAATTCAAGTAAATTAGTACATTATAAAATTTTTAATTAGATTGATACAATACAAATATTTTAATTAAATTAATACAATAAAAAGTTAAATTAGATAAATACATTATATAAATTAATACATTAGTCTAACAGTAATTTTCCAAATAAGATAATTAGATAAATACATTATATAAATTAATACATTAGACTAGCAGTAGTTTTCCAAATAAGATAATTAGATAAATACATTATATAAATTAAGACATTAATCTAACAGTAGTTTTCCAAATAAGATAAAAAAATTATAAATATTCAAAACGAAGAAGAAGAGAAAAAAATATATAATGATAATACACATTTTACTAAAGAGTTTTATTTTATAATTTCCATTAATTTCTTTTCAGTGTTTTCTCTACCCATATTGAAAAGAATATTAAATAGGTTTACTCTGAATTTTTTGGTATTACTGCTGGTTTGAATATTTTTACTAATTAGGTTATATTTTCTAGGAGCTTGGAAACTGAATAGTCTTTGGCCAAAAGTTGTTTTCATTTTAGACATTTATTAATAACACTATTTTAAATTATTTTTTGACAGTTTGAATTGAATATTTCAAAGCAATTGAATATTTTGTATCTCATGATGGAAATGATGTTGCGAGATAATAAAAGATATTTCATATTGTAGCCAAGCTGACAAACTGTTGAAAAAAGTATGTTTGCAAGAAATAAAATTCCCAAAATACGTATAGAAGTATAATACATAAAAGCTTTTTTTTGTTGAAAAATCGAAATGATGAGAGCTAAAAATAAAATTCAAATAATGTTGAGGGCTAAAAATATGTGCGTTTATCTAGAAATTCTAGAGAGAATCAGCTGTATAAATATCAAACGACGTATGAGAGTTTTTTTATCTTAGTTATGTTAGTCATTAGACTAGCTAAGAGAATTTTACATTTCTTTGTGCTGCCAATGATGAGGTGATTATGTTTCTCCTGTATTTACTAGACTTAAAGGAGTGAGCTTGAGCAAAAGAAAAATAAAGCAAAGGGTGCATACATAATAATAAGGACTAAAATATTTAATTTACTTTGCTTCAATACTATACAAAGCTCCAATTACATTTAAGTAATGTGTTGAGATTAAGAGCTATTAACACAGAAGGATAAATAGAAAAAAATAAAATTGGATCCTTCATGTGAGAACATCGCGCGCGCCTGTATCTATACAGGGTTATTTGGAAAACATTAATAATCTCACAGGACTATATATCTGCCTTGATTATGAGTCGAAAATGTTCAAGCAACCACAGTTATGGAGTTATGCAAAATCAAAATTTGCGTGTTTTTTTCAATATTTCTGATTTATTTTTTGTAAAATGTTAGTAATAGTTATGGAGTTATGCAAAATAAAAATTTGCGTTTTTTTTTTTCAATATATCTGACTTATTTTGTAATGACTGACTGTAAAATGTTGGACTATCATTACAGTAAATTAAATCGAATACGAAAAATTCATTTCCTTTTATGCAAGTCAAATAAAATAATAAAAACCTTCGAATTTCAATTGGAAAACATTCCAATTGGAATTTCTGCAGGGTTTCTATCATTTTATTTAACTTGTATTGAAACGAATGAATTTTTCGTAATTGATATAAGTTACTGCAATGATAGTTCAACGTTTTCTAAAAAAAATAAGTCAGAAATATTGAGAAAAAATACGCAAACTTTGATTTTGCATAACTCCATAACTATTGATATTAGATCGTGGTTACTTGAACATTTTCGACTCATAATCAAGGCAGAAATTTAGTCCTGTGAGATTATTAATGTTTTCCAAATGAACCTGTACACATACAGGCGCGCGCGATGTTTACACATGCAGGGTTTTTATCATTTTATTTAACTTGTATTGAAACGAATGAATTTTTCGTAATTTATATAAGTTACCGCAATGATAGTTCAACGTTTTGTAAAAAAATAGGTCAGAAATATTTTTAAAAATTCAAATTTTGATATTGCATAACTATTGCTATTAGGTAATAGCTGCTTGAAAACTTTCGACTCATAATCAAGGCAGGAATATACTTCTGCGAGGTTATTAATTGTAATATTTTTGTAATCTGTGTTTAAAGAAGTATTCGTTCGGCCCACTTATTAACGGGTCGCACGATTGCTTTTAGCATTAAAAAAATGTCAACCAGGCGGCGAATGTGAAGAACCGATATAGGAGCTTTCGCTTATAAAACGGTCCTGGGTAAGCGGCGGGTCTACCTTCATGTGTACACTTCACCAGGAAGGAAGGAAGGACAGGTCTAAAATTTACTGAATTTTTAATATTGTCGCAAAATTGTGACCGTGGGAGGCAAATGAAACACTTGAAATTAAGAAAAGTGTTATTAATAAAATTAAATCACTGGATACGAATTTATTCGGATCAGCGGTCTTTAATTTACACTCATTTTCACTAGACAAATTGTTCTACATAATTCTGTTGAATAATTCGCTGCACTTATGTCTAACGCAAGGTCGTCCCGCCGAGGTTCGCACTAGATCGCACGTCAATACCCCTGTATCGCTTTACTTTCGCCCGTTAATTGTTTATGGTATCGCACGAGTTCCCAGTTTGCTCGCTTCTATGATGTGTGTCGCCTGTCAAACAACTCTCAATTCTGCGCAGAGGCCGGTCAATCATTCTTGAAATTTAAGTACTTCATTGTCACGGGTCGCGGCTACGGAAGACAAAGTAAAGTTAAGTAAGATTTTTTTGTTTTAATGATTAATTAATAATTAAATAGACAAAGGCCAATTAACACAAATTAAAATGTTGGTCTTGTGGTTAGGACACTGGCCTCGTGATCCAAAGGTCGCGGGTTCGAACCTCACTCCAGACTAGCAAGTTAGTCCTATTTTCATAGCACAAGCGTTTAGCTTAGTTTGAAAATAGTAAGAATATTGATGTGACACATATTCCGTGTTCACATCTCTATTTAAAAAAAAAAAAACTAACACACTATTCATGAAATCATACTATTTTACAATTTATCACTCGTCTATCAACACTTTGTTATCGCTGGGAACACTTTATTTATCACTGGCTAGAACATTCCATCCAATCCTCGCACGTAGTAGCCGAATTTATTAATCGCTCACTGTGGCAAAAACTCTCTCGATTATCGCGCCTTGTCGATGGAGTGGGTTCCCGATCCGAATAGGACAAAGGGAAGAAGATGATGATGATGAAGTTGATCATTGAAAGATTTGGCAGTTACTTCGTGGTGCAACATTTTAATTTAAAATATGTTTTATTTTATCTTTGTAATACACACACTACGAGATAGTATTAATTACTACTATAGTTTTGATTTTTCTATACGTCTTTCTAATTGATTAATAAATTTGGTTTTAAATTTCACAGAACTTTGTTCTGAATTAATAGCAACCTCACAATAAGTGTGTGTTCTTGAATATAAAATAATTTTTTTAAGTGTACCTAGTTTACAAAACCAGCCGAGGTGAAGATGGACATATTTTAACTCCACAACATGCAAATGTGTCATTTTAAACATATCAATGTCTAAAACTGATCACATATATAGAGTTTAAAGTTTGTGAGTACTGATTAAAATATGTAGTCAGCATGGTAACGAGTTTAACCTTCAATTATTTGCTAGGCCACTTATCCCAGTATATATTTTTATTTATTTATTTATTACTTAAGTATATTACATTGTATATTTACTAGTATTTAACATTTTACATTCTTAAATCTATTACTAATATACTATCCACAATAACCTACATATTTACATTTACATCTAATCTAATCTATGGTACAATCTATAATTAATAATAAATCTTATGCACTGCAATTCTATACTATTTTTACAGTAATTATAGCATTTGTTTTTAAATACATTCATCTTGTTTATATTCTTCATGCTTTCTGGCATCTCATCGTACATTTTTACACCTCTGTACATTAGACAATTCTGTGTATATACTTTTTTCTCATATGGTAATCTTATTCTATTCCTATTTCTGGTGTAATATGTATATACATCACTATTTGCAGTAATTTTGTTCAAAATATATTTTGGCATTTTGTTATTAAAAATTTTGTGTGTTTGTGTAAATATGAGAAAGTTATAAATAAGTATTATTTTAATTTCCATCCAATTAAGTGCTTTTCTCATTTCTTCAATTCTGGTGTATTTACTTTTTTTAATATGATTCTCATTGCCCTGTTCTGCATATATCCAATGTAGGTTTATCAGAAGCACCTCGAATAAAACGTTTTGATGTCTTTTAATTCAAAGTTTTTCAGAAGATGAGTAAAAACTTTAAATTCGCTTACGGCGTCTGATACACATGCTTATTTAGTGGCACGTGAGCATGCGCAGTATCGACTTTGACAGTGGCATGCTTATTAGTGGCATGTGTGTACGCACATTGCTAGAAATGAGCATGCCACCTAGTGGCATGCTCAAAAATCAACCGCCGGTTGATTTATAAGCATGCCACTGTCATTCACCATAGAGAAGGGGTATCTTTGGAGCATGTGTGAACAGACTTGCTTATTTATGAGCATGCTTATGTCATTCGCGGGCTTCGCGGCTAGTATTATCAATGCGATCTTCTCAGTCCGCGACAGATGAAACAAATATGGCGCGTGGGGAGATGATAAAACATTACTTTTCGTGACTTATTATAGGAATCACGAATGTCTGTGGAATACTCGGTCACCGTTGTGTAAAAATAATATAATGAGAAATAATGTTTACGAAACTTTATTAATAGGCATGAATGATTCAAATCCTACAATAAAAATTATATAAACTAAAATCAAAAATGTGCGGATGGAAACTCGGGAACTGTTTTGATTTATTGGTTCACTTGAATTTTCTATTTCAGTTTGCAAAGTTTCCATTTTGAACAAGAGCGTCTCTATTCTATGACAAGAGCATGCCACTAATAAGCATGTGTGTTTGATTGTTAGCTTTGGGCATGCTTATTTATGAGCATGCCACTAATAAGCATGCCAGTAATGAGCAAGAGTGTACAGTTGTTAGGGCATGCTTATTAGTGGCATGCTCATTAGCATGCCACTAAAGAAGCATGTGTATCTGTACCTTAACTCAATACTATTATCTTAGAACATCTACCTGTGAGGCACAATCCTTACTTGGCCTTGTTACAAGCGGTGCTTTATTTACAAAATTCTTTATTCGGTGATTACAGAACCTCACTCTTGCGCTCTGTTTCTCTACTTCATTGTCTCCCTGTACTTTGTCCTCCCTGTACTGATTCATAAAAAGAGGTCCATAATGTGTATACATAAAAAGTGTTCCAATTAAATGGCGCACTGTTTGAATGTTCCTTTTGTACCGCAGGAAACGAATGTCTTTGAACGTAAACAGGTTGCTTCGTGAGGCTGTTCCTTTACAAATATCGGGGGTGAGACAATGACGTCATCTGTGGAAGCTTTTATTTTATACCTAAATTTTTAAATAAAAAAAAAAAAGATTTATTTTTGAAAGAACAGGTAGGTTTAACTTTTTTTATAGAATAATCTTTACGGTCTACGAATTTTTTTTTTGTATATGCAGGGTGTAACTGAGCTAGTCCACATTACTTTCTAGGTGAATTCCTATCTTGATGGAATTATGAGTTCAATTATAATGTTAAAGTGACCATGACCTAATATAACATTGCGTTTTATTGGAGTCGTATTTTTAAAGAATTTTATAATAAAAAATATGAATGAAAACATTACCCCACATTATCCATACGGATTCACAGAATGTAATTAATATTTCTAAATCTATTTCATATGTTTTCATCGGTACTTGTGATTTATGAAATTTCTCTATTGAACTTCTTCTTCTTTTGGTGTCATGTCAGGTCCCCTCAACGTTGACTATCACCCGAGAAAAAGCGTCCCTGTCCTGGGCAGCACGAAACAGCTCTCCAACACTGCTTATGCCCGTCCAGTCGCGTATATTGTGGAGCCAGGAAATTTGTCTCCTTCCAACACCTCTACGACCCTCTATCTTGCCCATAAGAATCAGGTGGAGCAATTCATATTTTTCTCCTCTGAGCACATGACCCAAATACGATACCTTTCGGATTTTGATATTTGTCAGCAACTCTCTATTCACTCTAGATCTTTGAAGAACTCTTGGGTTGCTGACCATATCCGTCCAGGGTATCCGGAGCATTCTCCGATGTATCCACATTTCGAACGCCTCCAGCCGGTTCATGCTACTCACTTTGAGGGTCCACGATTCCACTCCGTACAGCAGGACTGACCATATATAACATTTGACCAGTCGCTGTCGAAGTTTCAGGTTAAGATTGTCATCGCAGAATATCTGTCTCATTTTGTTAAAAACAGCTCGCGATTCAATTGAACTAATTAACCTTATTCAGAAAACTTAAAAGTTTTTTTCTTCTAGTACCTACACTCGTCTGGTTATCGAATTTTAGCGATCGTTATCTTTCTGACAGAAACTCCAAATAGTTAGACCATGGATTTCGCGAACCATTGCCTTAAGTTTTTCAGCCAGGATGTCGTTCGTCTTCCAGGACACTTTTTCCTCGCAATTTTGCCTTGGATGATGAGATTCAGGATCTGGTACTTCTCTGGGTGTCTCATGATGTTGCAAAAATATCTTAATTCCAGGTTTTAATATTTTTCTTTTTTTTCTTTTTAAAACTAAGCCAAAAGCCTGTGCTATTAAAATAAGACTGACTTGCTGATGTTCTGGAATGGGGCTCAAATCACCGACCACCAGATGACTAGGCGAGCGTCATGACCACTACACCAACAAGCTTTAATCGTTTAGAAGATTTATTGTTCCTTTCGCATTCTGATCATGACATTGTAATTTGTAACCCAGGGTGTGTAGGGATATATCCTACTAGCTGTGCCCGCGCGGCTTCGCACGCGTAGATTTTAAGTACACGGTTAGGATCGTCGCAGAACATTCGCGAACCTTCTAGAACATTCTTCTTCAAGAACTTTCAAGAAATGTCTCGAATGTACGGGAACCTTCTAAACACATCATTCCGCTACTCAGTTTAGAATAAAACTTTCGAGAATTTTCTAGAACCTTCTCCTTCCAGAACTTTCTAGAGCAGGTTTTTCCGGAACATTTTAGACTCACCGACACAGTCGGCGCTTCTATTTTGAAATAATCTGAAGCATTTGCGGCCTTCCCATAACAAAACAATGTGCTAGAAAGCACATTTTCGTCACCCACTCCTACCCACGCACAGCCACCCCCACCAAACTCGCATATTTTCGATGTGACACCAAGGGCTATCCACCACCATAACCACCGTTGGGTGGTTGTGGCTGGTTGTGGAGAAAACTTGGCGGGTAGGGAAACACGGGTTTCTTTAGATATATATGATATATATAATATATCTATATCGATATCTCTATATATATATACTATATATATATATATATAGATCATAATATTTAATACGAAATAAATAAATGAAATAAGAGAACCACACCAATTCCCAATAATAAAACTGAAAAATTAAATGCTTGGAACCTGGATTCGAACCACGGATCTCTGTGTTTTCGCCGCACAGCGTGTTACCAATTGAAATGACCCGTGTTCGAATTCCAGGTTCCAGCTTTAATTTTTTTCAGTTTATTATTTGATATTTGTGGTTTCCGCTTTTATTTCATTTATTTATTTCGTATTAATATACGGGACTCGTTCCTTACAATAATGAAAATATGTTTAATAATATATATACTCTATTTGCAGTTTAAGCAAAGAATACTCCATTGTTCGGAATCGCTAGCGAGAGACTCCAAAGCTTCGTTTTGATATTCTCGTAACGTCGAATTACTTCCCGAATAAAAAGGGAATAATATAAATAAGTGAATCTAATAATCTCAAAGAGAAACATATAACTATCAAATTTACGACTTGTTTAAGTGCTGGGATGTGGAAATTGTAACAACGCTGTGCGAAACACAGAGTCCGTGTTCGAATCCAGGTTCCACCTTTATTTCTTTTCAGTTTTTTATTATTCTGATATTTGTGTATTGCTCTTTATTTCATTTATTTAGTTTCGTTTTAATTATTACGGGACTCGTGTTCCTTAAATAAATGAAAAATATGTTTAATAATATATATATATATATATATATACAAAGTTTAAATACCTTGGAAGTATCCTAGCGGAAGACCTCGACCCAGAAACCGAAGTCAAATGCAGAATTGAAGCATCGCGAGCTGCTTTTAACAAAATGAGACAGATATTCTGCGATGACAATCTTAACCTGAAACTTCGACAGCGACTGGTCAAATGTTATATATGGTCAGTCCTGCTGTACGGAGTGGAATCGTGGACCCTCAAAGTGAGTAGCATGAACCGGCTGGAGGCGTTCGAAATGTGGATACATCGGAGAATGCTCCGGATACCCTGGACGGATATGGTCAGCAACACAAGAGTTCTTCAAAGAGCTAGAGTGAATAGAGAGTTGCTGACAAATATCAAAATCCGAAAGGTATCGTATTTGGGTCATGTGCTCAGAGGAGAAAAATATGAATTGCTCCACCTGATTCTTATGGGCAAGATAGAGGGTCGTAGAGGTGTTGGAAGGAGACAAATTTCCTGGCTCCGCAATATACGCGACTGGACGGGCATAAGAAGTGTTGGAGAGCTGTTTCGTGCTGCCCAGGACAGGGACGCTTTCTCTCGGGTGATAGTCAACGTTGGGGGGACCTGACATGACACCAAAAGAAGAAGATATATATATTGATTTCCATATCAAACGCTTCATGTCGCTTCAGTATTGTTCTCTATTCTATTCTAAATAAAAATTCGGGAAATACATCGTATTATTCTCATTCGTAAACTTAAGTTTAGGTCATACTTCATAATATCTTTTTCATATGAGAAAAATGCAGCTTTATCAATTTTATTCTACGCCAAACTACACTCTGTACCTACAGCCAACATGTTTAGTTAAATTGACATTAGTTTTGAACAGAGTAATGTCACTCATAATTGGATGTTATTAATAACTAACATAAATACACCCTCGTTTGTGTACGTGTAAAGTTTCTATGAGACATCTCGGAATTGTAAAATGTCATCACGTCAGAATTGACGAGGTGTTCAATGTTATATATTGTAATAGCGATCAAGACATGATTATTGAGATAACGCAAGCCGATGTGAATACAACCGGAAGGGTATTTTTGGTCATTAAGGGGAACGAGCCCAATAATGAGAAGGTGTTATGGAATGTGATGTTATTCAAAAGTATTAATTTTAATTAAATAAAAACTTTTTTAAATAAATAAATAATAATAACTTTGTTATACACCACTTATATTTATTAAAAATCCAACTAGGTTTCGCTGCTACCGTAGTTACCGAAGCTACAGTAGTAGCGAAACCTGGTTGGATTTTTAATAAATATAAGTGGTGTATAACAAAGTTATTACTATTTATTTATTTAATTATAATGTATCACCACCAAGTGTTTGCTTCCTTTGAAAAAAAAAACTTTTTTAAACCACTTGGAGTAAATTTACGTCTACCGGTTTCAATGCCACTATATCTTCTTCAGGACGGACGAATACTTATTATCCATTACTTATTTTGATAAGTGGTACAATACGGTTGTATTGATTTGCTATAAAAATTATATTAAGTGAGAAATATAGGAAAAAATGAACATTTTGATGTGGTATATCTACATAACTATTTTTGTTAGGTCATGGTTGCTTGTTCGCAATATCTTCGACTCATAAATAAGACTGAAATACACCTCTAAAGTATTGTGGACTAGATTTGTTACACCCTGTGTGTATGTGTATATTTAGCTAAAAGGATTGATTTAGGTATAAGGAGCTTTATTTACAGTTTACACCTGCGTTAAAAAACACACGTATGTTTTTGATCTTAAAAACTTTAAAAATATTAAGTTGCATGCTTGGCGAAAATTGAATAACAGTAATAAATAATTATTAACGTAAAAATAAAATAAATGTTTTTAATTCTGCCGGGATTCGAAACTGGAATTTATCACGTTATCCGTTACGCGAAAGAACGAAATAAGTGGTGCTGCAAATTTCCAGTGTGTAAAATAGAGTTATGTTCTGATTGTGATCTTTGACAGTTTGAATTTACCCTCACGTGCTCAAAGAAATTTCATTTAAAAAGTCACCAATCCTCTAATCATCATCTCTTAGCTTACACATTGAAATCTTAGAAAAGTTAAAACACAAATTAGTGAATTTGGTGTGTTCCGCCGGAAAATTAACTCATTAAATATAATTTAACCCAGCGCCTCAGATCTGGCAGCACTGAGGTAACCTCAGAAGGTTTTTATTAACTTAAGGCTGTTGGCTAATCAATTCTGTGTGGTAAACCGGGAAAGTTCTCCACTTTAAAACATGGCCCTACCCTCCATTCTCGCTTCAGCATTAATTACAAATTGTTTTGATCCATATTAAATCCGTTTGCAACCACTGGAGCTAACAGAATCACACGGATATTTTTTATTCCAAGTGTGAAACTTAAAACTGTTATTATTTTACTAAAAAGTGTGTAGGGAGATTGAGGTGAGTTGACACAAAATTTAGATGTCTGGTGTAATTTTCTCAATTTTATAGTTGAAGTTGTAGGTTGTAGGTCTTTGGTTGAGTGAAGCACTTTTAGAAAGATTATTCCTTTACTTGTTGATTTTTTATTAATAAAATTATACAGACACACTATAAAACAGCAAAAATTAAATTTAAACAGAACTAGTCTAGTTGTTTCAACCCTCCCAATAAAACGGGTGGGTTGAAACATCTGAGATCGATCAACAAAGAATACTTATATCTAATTAATTATTTAACTAAGTAATTAATCATTATTATAAGGATTTTTCTTGTCTTATCCCAGACTAGCCCTAATTCTTAGTTCCATTTATTAGCAATAATTATAGCTTAATTATTAGAAAAGACTTCATATACTATGCCACATTAATGCCGAATGCAAAACTTGGCCAAAAAGTATCCTGACTGTAATCGCAGATATGTGGAACCTTACGTTAACGAAATATAAAAAAAAACTTGAAATATATCGACAGTCTCTAAGTATACCTACTGACGAATGTACAAAAATTTTTTTCATTTTACTTAATTAAATCATCCAATTTATTCTTTATTTTTTTTACATTATCCGAAAAAATAGAGTAATTCGGATGTTTTAAGATACTAAAACGAATACGTAGGGACCGTCTGATATGTTTATTACAATTAAATCATCAGATATAACCTGAAGCAATATTGGATGGTTACACACATATTGTTATACTAAGCAATATTGGATGGTTACACACACATATCGTTATACTGAAGCAATATTTGATGGTTAAATACATATATTCGATTGTGTCGTAGAGAAAGAGAACTAATGCACATAATCGAGGATTTTACAGCATTCACTATTTTGCAATAAATTGGAAATTGCTGGAATATACCGGAATAAATCAGAAACTTCATGAACATCGAGAGTATAAATTAAGTGTTATTGTGTTCTATCCATACCCGATTCAATAATCTAAGATAGGCCGTCTTGGCGCAGAATGATTAGAAGAGTCGACCCCATTCAAAGTGGGAAAAAGCAAAGATAAAGAAGAAGTTACAAAGAACCGGTGAAGTGAAATAGGTCTCGTCAATAACGAGGAAAAATAAAAATGTCCATTGAAGACATGCAACATAACAGACAATTGTGGCAATTAATTAGGGCAATTGCGAAATCGTAAAGAATTATGTGTAGCGTGGTTCCTTAATTGAGGGTGTAAAGCCGAAATTAAAAGGAGGAATGCGTTGGAGAAACTGAAAAAAATGTGGCAAGACAGAAATATCAACAGGCCCGCTTAGGTTAAAATTGTCAGAACTGTAGTGTTTATATGGATATTGAGACAATAAGACAGGAGGAAGATAAGAGACGTGGTGTTGGAACGTCACGATAGCAAATTTTCCAAGAAGTTAATGTTGAGCAACGTCTATTGTCTACAACACAAATGCGCGTACTAAAATACTTAGGACATGTAACAAGAAGTCTAAAGATTTGGGTTTAATAAAAGTACAGAAATATTGACCTTTTTATTTTGTTCCTTTTCACGATGAGCCCGTGAAAATAAATACATTATATACTAATGAGGCAATTTAAAATTACAGTTCACACTTTTGATTAAAAAAAATAATTTGCAGGGCACCTGATATCGATTGTGCTGGCAAATTCAAATGGAATATCACCGAATACATTATTTATGTTAAAACAAATATGTAAATGAAAAATGACTTTGTGGTGACATTAGTAATATAATTAATAAAAATATTTTTTTATTAACCATTAATTTGTTGAAATACCACCACGTTTCGGAACTAATGGTTCCTTTGTCTTTGGAGAAGAAATTGTTAGATACTTGTGAAACATGCCAACTGATTTCAATTAATAAATTAATAGCACTTTTTTTACAATAATCTTCGCGATAAAATTGATGAGGTCAAGACATGATTATGATAGTGAAAACCAATAAGAATTGACCCGTATTTTCCATATATGAATCAATTTTCCATAATTAGAAAATTTTCTGGAACCCTTCTAACACTATTAACCCGTTATCTCTCTTAATTACATTAATGATTGAGATACGTATGTTTGTTTTTTTAATCTGTAAAATGAAAATGTTAAGGATATCTTGGACTGACATGACTAGTAATGTTGAAGTTTTACGTAGAGCAAATATAAACAGTAAAGTGAAATGAAATACATAGTAAAGCTCCGTAAAATTTCATATTTTGGTCATATAATGAGAGGCGAAAAATACTCCATCCTTCAGCTCGTCGCAGAGGGGTCGGAAGGAGGCGGCATTCCTGGCTTCGAAACATCCGAGAGTGGACCGGTATAAGAAGCGTGGAAGAGCTGTTCCGCACTGCCCTGGACAGGGAAACTTTCTCCCAGATGATCGCCGACGTCGGGGGGACCCGACAGGGCACATGAAGAAGAAAAAGAAAATGAATGCGTTGTACATTTTTGTATCTTATTAAATATTATATTTTTTATTGCAGCTTACATCCAATTTTCACATAGAACTGGGTTTAATAATAAATATTTTATCCTAGTTTACTTTAAGTAATGGGTTTTTCACTTATTCTTTCTCATTTTATTGGATAGGATTAAGTTTAATATTAATTTTTTTATTGTGCGCACGTGTTTTACAGCATGGCTAGGGGCGAGTTAAAAGTAATCTAATCAATTGTAAAATTCTTGATATAAATTAGTAATAAAAAAGCATATTTTGGTTACAAAAGTCCATCGTTACAGCGTGATGAAAATTCATTGTAACATATCGTCGAGCCTTAATCCTAGGAGGGTAGGTATTCGTAGAACCGTCTGAGTAAATCATCTTCCTTACATCTATAACGCTCCCCTCGGCGCGACGTTATTTCGTTTTAGTTTCCGTGAAGTCAAATAAGAAGGCATTTCCGGTTAGACCCCACAGTCAACATTGAAGAACCTTGGAGGTTTAAAAATATTTATCACCCTTCTTCTTGTTCGTTTTGCTCACAGAAGCGGTCATGAAACTGCGGGTAATTGCGGATACCAGATAACTTGGCGCTAGTGACAGTCAAATTGTTATTTTAACCGGTTACACATGTTACTGTTATTTCAAAATTATATCTGATTGTAATGATGATTGGTAACCATCAATGCGAACATAAATAAATCACAAATAATGCTAATTGTGTAACCGGTGAAAATTCCATCACTAGTCGCCACCGTTTTTAGTCTGTGGCATTTATTATTGTTCTATGGCACTCTAGGAGTATCTCATGTCGAATAATTTATTATTTTTCTTAGAAGATATCAATACTCTTTTATTCAATATCTTTTAAATAATTGAACAATTTGGGATAAAATAGGTAGGTATATGACGTTTGTCTGATTTTGATTTCGACAGTTACTTGAATATTTTAAAGTTTCGTCTCGAAATGGGAATGGCTGAAAATTATTTCCACAAAAGGTACTACATTTGGATAGATTTACGCATTAGTTTTACATGTATATTGCATATTTTCATTTATTACCACTAAACTAACCGACCTTACCTCGCGTCAATTGACGGCACAGGTAGGCAGAGAGGATGGAGCAGCAAACACCTGACATACGACTCTCGCATCGTTCACATTCATACGTCTTCTCATGTAAAGTCGTCCTAAGAAAATTTTATACTTCTAACTCTTGTTAGATGGTCCTCTATCTATGGTTTACATGGGGATACCAAGACTTCTGTGGATTCTCTGTTGCTGGTGCCACAACCGTAGGGCGGATTTCCAACATCCACCATACGACTTGACTTTTCCCATATTCCTTTGTGTTCTTGGATCATTTTACTTGCTTTTCCCCATAAATAATAAATCATTTCTACATAAACTTGTTTACTAAACACACGAACCTACCAACATATATGTCTAAGCGATCTCTTTTCCATTGAATCCTGTACATTTTTACTTCCTTTCTTTTAACTCGTAGCGTCTGCTATTGCTAAAAAAACTTTGGATCGAATTTTAAACCTTTTCTCGTAATCCAATCGAGCTGAAACTTTGCAAGCAGACTCGTGGCGACGATCAAAAAGACCTTACAAATTTTAGTTAAAAAATAATAATAATTATAGTATGATTTTGGATTTTTAGAAATTTTAATAGTTTTTCAAAGTGGAATCATTACAAAAGTTTGATTACTACCAACGGCGATAACGTTACGAAATATTTAAAATTTGAATTACTCCGTTGGTAGATATAATAGGTACTTCACTACGAATTTCGAAAATTTATGACAATTGGTTCACAGATGATAGCACACTTCGGTTTTTTGGGAAGGAATCAAATAATAAAGAGATATTTTTAGAGATGTTTCATTTTCAGTCAATCAGTGATGGTAAACTTAATTTAATGCAATTAATTTACAAAGAAAGGGAGTAAAATAAAAACTTTGTTTTTATGGGTTACTTTTTGTTCCTCTTTTACCAGCTCTAAGATTCACGTATCAGTGAAGGAACCAGGACTTCATTGTGTACCATTGAATTTTAACCATGAGGGCCTGTATGATAAATTGGATTATTCATTGGATGCTGAGGAGTGTCGAAGATCTCTCAATCTTTACATCACAAGCCGATTTGATCCCTTTAAGCTACCAAGTTAACGTGTCTAATTAAGTAAAGTTTTTGCAGAGTTACGCCACTACTTTTTAAAGAACTTTGCATTCGTTAGTCGGAGAGTTAACTAAGTTATCTTCTGTTTTAACGTCAACATTTCTTTTTTGAATTGTCACATAATTACAGGTGACAGGTCCTTAGCTACCTTCCGCCATAGTCGTTGGCATTGTTGCAAATAAAATTATATAATCTTTCATCTTACCTATTCTCAAATACCGTTAACCGTCTGTGGCAGGGCTCGCAAAAGTACCGAGAAACGACACTACCGTGATATTAATATCGGGAATTTAATGAAAATATTTAAAGATTTTTGCAGAATTTTTGATATTAAATATCAAATAAAATCAAATATTTATCAATACATACAGGGTTATTTGTAAAACATTAATAACCTCGCAGGACTATATTTTTGCCTTGATTATGAGTCGAAAATGTTCAAGCTATTATGACTTAATAGCAATAGTTAAGGAGTAATGCGACATCAAAGTTTGCATTTTTTTTTCAATATTTCTGACTTATTTTTTGTAAAACGTTAGACTATCATCACAATAACTCATATCCGTTACAAAAAATTCATTTGTTTCGATACAAGTTAAATAAAATGATAAAAACCCTGAAAAATTTCCAATTGGAATTTTTTCCAATTGGAATTTGAAGGTTTTTATTTATTTTAGTATTAAAAGAATTGAATTTTTCATATTCGATATAAGTTAGTGTAATGATAGTCCAACGTTTTACAAAAAATAAGTCAGAAATATTGAAAAAAAATTCAAACTTTGATGTCGCATATCTCCATAACTACTGATATTAGGTCATAATAGCTTGAACATTTTCGACTCAAAATCAAGGCAGGAATGTAGTCCTGCGAGGTTATTAATGTTTTACAAATAACCCTGTATATATACATTTAATTTTTTTAAATAAAAATAGGGATGCGAAAACGGAATACGTGTCACATCAATATTCTTACTATTTTCAAACTAAGCTAAACGCTTGTGTTATGAAAGTAGGACTAACTACTCGAAAGGAGATTCGAACCCGCAAACTTTGGATCACGAAGCGAGAGTCCTAACCACAAGACCAATAAGCTAATCATTATATTATAGATGTCTCATAGAGACGAAGCTATTTTTTATATAGGAAGGCTATCACTTAACACAATGCTTAACACAATTTAACGTTCATAATTCCACCCATGATAGACTATCATATCTTTAAAATTTTTGAATGTCATGTTTAACTTAAACACAAAAATTGACATCTTCAGCATATCTCTGAAATATTACTGAGAGATTTGGCGTTAACTATAACTAATATATGTCTCTTAGTTAGTAGCAAAAATTTCGGGAGAGCCTTTTTCATTTAGTTTTGAATATTCTTTACACTTCAGATGAAATGTCAACTGTTAAGGAGATAAGCAATATCGAAGTTTGCCTTTATATTTTAAATTTATTAAAAGTCAAATAAAACATTTAAGACTGTGCAAAAATTTTACTAGATTTTCCGAAAGGTATTAAGAATTTTATTTCGATAGTCTCAAAGATAAATTTTTTTAAATATTTGAGATGTTACTTTTATTATACTCCAACGTTTAACAAAATATAATTTTCCAAAAATATGGAAAAAAAATGTAAGCTTCGATGTCCCTTATCTCCTTTACTTAACGTTTCACACAAAGTGTAAAGAATAGTTTATATTTAAAATTGAATTACGAAGACTACCCTTAAGTTTTTTAACTAGATTCGAGACGCCCTGTATTTTTTATAAATTTATCGCTTTTTATTATAAAAAGATCTCGTGGCGCACCTTCTTCGAACATAGGTAAAAAATATCCATTACAAAGTTTACCTATCTAAATTTTGTTTATAAATTTCTATTTACATGACCGAGAAAATTTACCTCTTTTATATATAAATATATGTAATATTTAAGATTTTCTCGGATAAAAGATAACGAATTATTTTCGAGAGAAATACATTGTATTCCGCGTAACTAGTCCCGAAAAGAACTTCCACACTCCCGACGTTTCGAATAGATAACACTATTCATTCTCAAGGGACAAGTAAACCCGACTGTTCGGGGCAAGAGCCAGGATGAAAGTGATTTAAAAATGTCAAATATCAAAATGAATAATGTTTTTTGTTTTTCTAAATTATTAAAAAATATATTTTTAAATATTATTGCTGAAGTTCTTGATTCTACACAATTATTGGAGAAATTTTTATTTAACCTTCCAGCGGGCGCGCTGATTAATTTCCCTTGAGCGGGCGCGTGCCGTAAATTTTACGTCATCAAGTTTTCTCCGTGTAAATGTTGTTTTTTTTATATAAATGATAGGGAATTGCTGTAAGGTTATGAAAAATGATAAGTGACAGTATTTAAAAAAATATATATTTGAATTAATTAAACTAAAAACGAAACAGCACTCTAAATATGATTATATTTCAAATAAAAATATTTTAACCACCTATTAATCAGAATCAATATTTTCTGGTTTGTGTCTTCTTAAACACGTCTTAAATAATAAAAAAATACATTTCGCTATAAAAGAAACGATATATATGAAAAATAAATAGAAAAAAAAAGTTTATTTAATATATACTTACACTTTAAAGCGCGTGTTGTAAAATTTACCCTCAACGGAAATTTCCAAATATCAATGATAACAAAAACTTCTAAGCACATCCGGTATGCCTATAGTTTAGAATGACACTGACCCTCGATTAGCTCAGAGCTCGATGCTTGCGACTAAGTGGTAAAAGTGGGGGAAGCGATAAGATGCAATTGTCGTAAATTTTACGGCCGCGCACCCGCTGGAAGGTTAAATAATTTATTTATTTAAAAAAATCCTTGATTATTATTAATAATATTTTTTTACTATTACATGCTTTACTTATTTCAGATCAATATTATGTATGTGTAAAATAGAAAGTTCTTATTTTTTATCAAAACCGTGATGATTTTCTAATAAATTATTTGTAAATTCAGAAAAACCATGATTACTCAGACATCTCAAATGCTCTTTTATTTTTACATTGAAAATTCGACTGGTTTTTCTAATATAAAACGCTCTACAACTTTACACGACAGCGTATAAACCTATAAACACATGAATGGTTAAATATATTATCTTTATCTTTTGAATTTATGAGGAGTTTCCCTATATTATTATTTGTATTTATTTATTTATATTATCTCATTTTTAATATCATATATGTATTGCAAAGGCAACAATATCTAAAAAATTTAAAATTTATTTTGAATGCAGTCACCGAGAAATACTAATTTAAAATGTACCGAATTATAGATTTTATGTATCTATTCCTTCCAAAATCGTGTTTCCTATAAATATATAGACTATGTTTCCTACAAAATCATGAATTCAGTACATAATAAATAATATATCCTGGATGACTGCATTATTTTTTTTTATATTGCTACCGTTGCTTTTAAACATCACATATACAATATTTTAAAATGTCATGCAAATTAAAATATATTTTTGATAGGACTCCTAGTTCTTTTAAACAAATAAATACATACATAATTAGCAAGGTCATAAATTGCAGGCTCCCATGTTCATGATATTTAAAAACGCACTATTTTAAATATAATAAAGAAATAAATACATTTCGATAACGACTTGATTATCCGTAGTACTCGACAGCGACGCTACAAGTGTGTACGCACACATGCACGGGCGCCCACGTAGACGGCGTCGTAGCGGCGTAGAGCCCGCTATAAAAGCCATCGCGTCCTCGCAGCTCTGTCACTTTCTGATTGTTCTCAAGCCGGCTGTCCGACACCGCACTGCTGCCCTCTGAACTGCCGGATTCTGAACCCCTCGATTCAAACCAGCAACCGGTAGTTCGTTAAGTTGTTTCACTTCGTCCCACCACCGAAAGCGCAACTCTGAGATAATTTCGCGTCGCACTTCGTGGGATCAACAGGTGTCGAGCGAGGTTGGTTTAATTACTTTTTACCATGATTCATTTTTATATACATTAAGAATTTTACCGTGCATGAAAAATTGCGAATATGATTTTTAATATTTGGCATTATTGGCATAGTTTTACATTTATGGGAATAAAACAATGATTTTCGATTTGATAATAAAAAAGATTGATGATGCTAGTAGAATCAAAGACAATATTCCATTTTACATACATATAATAATGGATTTCTATTAAATTAGCAAACAAATAGTAAATAAAATTGTATATATATGATATATGAGGTAAAAATATTTATCATAGACATAACCACATTTCTAATTAATAAATATTTTATTTCATTAATGTTTGCATACTATAACATCGATATATATCCGTCTACGTGTGCTTAATTAAAATATTATTAACATAATTAATAAGAATATTCTTTATTTTCACCACTAATTTGTTGAAAATACCAACATTTTCGAGGCCAATCGTCCCTTCATCCAAGATACATCATGTAAATAAACATACAGAAGTTAAATATTAGATTGATTAAAATTGTTTTTCTGAACATGTCTTCACAAAATAATTTTTCTGTTACTATTTTATGTAATTCAGTCAAATTTAAATTAAAAATAATAATAGCCTGGTGTGTTATTATAAAAAGAATTTTGTTTATTTATTACCTACGTATTTTAAAAACAAAAACAAAATAAAAAAAATTATTTTTATAAAATTTATATGTATCATAATTACGCATCCAAATTTGACAAAAATTATTTAAAAACATATGAGAGAACTTTATGTGCAAAAAAATAATTACTAAGTACAGCACAAACAAAAAAAAAATCTGTTAGAAATAAAGCACGTTGTGAAAGTATAAATGAAATATTCGATATCATGTAAATATTTTCTCAAAATTTTTCTGACAGTGAATTTTTTGAGAATACTAAAATCTCTATTATAATGTTTTAAATGAATTATGAAGATGTGTAGCTTAAAAATATTCAGCACGTAATGTATAACTTTATATGATAAAACAATACAAAATTTCAAAAATAGCAAATTCAGCAAAAAACATAAATTACCTAATAGGTTAAAATTTAATATGGAAAATTCGTTGAAAAACTTACTTGTATAGTTTTAAATATATGCCCTTAAATATATATTTTCTTTTATTTGATATTGCATTTAAATAAAAATTTGTTCATAATTAAAAATTAATTATATGTTTAATTTTCTATCACTTACAACAACATCACTCCTTTGTTATTGTTTGAAAATTTGTAAGCAGATTTACAAATAATAACATACATTGTGATAAATGTTCATTGTAAAAATATCCTTATTTACCATACAAAACTAATTAAAGTTTATTTTCTTATTGTTTATTTAATCTACAATATAATTTATTACTGTTTGCATTTTTTTATTTCCGATTTCAAAAGTAATCAACATATTAGAATGTGCTTTAAAATTTTATAAGTTATGAAATTATTTTGTTCTCATCATTTTCATTAAAATTCTGTCGTATGAAAACTATTATTTTTCACTCTTATTCACTATTCTAAAATGTATTGAATAACGCTATAGTGTAAAAGTAACAAAATAAATAAATGATCGATAATTATTATTTTATTAACATTCGACCACTGCATATTTTAGAATTCAGCTAAAACAAAACAGGGCATCACCACAATTACATAACGACTTACCACGGACAAGAAAAATAATAGATTTAAAAAATGACTTTCAAAATATGACATAGACGTACCAAAAACTTTATTTTTCACATTTCTAAATGTTATAGGTATGTAAATATAATTGTTAATATAATTAGCCTCTCGGTTGTTGTTGGTTGCTATTCAATTAAATACGTGGCGCTACGTCCAACAAGCGCGAAGACCTCAGAAATTGGCTAGAACATTCTGACACCAAACCACTCAATTTTCATAGAAAGGGCAGCGACAAATTGGTTGAAAGATGAAAGACTGATTGAAAATCCTGAACAACAATAGAGGATACGTAAATGATTTGAATGTTGCAATTTTTGTTTAAAAATTTGATTTCATCTCCTTCAGCGGTCCCTCGTTACGAGGATGACGTCTGTCGTGTTATTAGTAATGTGTCTGAACATGGAACTTGACCACGGCAGGGTTCTTGTTTAAGGTGTAGATGGTAGTACTAATTACCACCCACACACACCCTTGGAATAATGGGGGGTCGTTCCAGTGGCAAAGGTGATCCCACACAACTGAAGCTCTCCGTTGTTTTATTTATTTATTTATTTTAATGGTTCACAAACAATGAAAAATACACAACATGATATAGATAATAAAATTATAATTCAATTAGTTTATATGCTTTTCATCACTTAAATGTGAACACGGCTAACGTAGAGATAAAATAAAGGCTAAAGCATCTACAAGAAAGATCAGAAAAAAGTGATTTTACAGGGTGACGCTGAATACAGAGACTAAACAGCTAATTTCACAAGTTTATTAATAGTTCTCTTATATTCGTGGAAACTGTCATGGAATATGTCAATGGGGACGTTATGGTTATATTCTATTTTTTGTACGACCTCAACATTCTAGATAAAGAATTAAAGTGGGCCATATTGTTATTGTAAGTTGAAAGAGCAAATGTATTATATGTCCTAAGTCGGCGACTAGGAACATTCAAAGTGATGTTTTCTATACAAAATTCTGTATCAATATTGCCACGTATTACATTATTTATTTATTTATTTAATGTTCATGGAAGACCAACAGCACAAAAAAAGCATAGAAAACATTGATACAATATAGATGGCCAATTACAGGTCTCCACATTTAGAAAATTATATAGGTATATTCACTCAGAAATAAAATTTCTAACTTCCAATTTGTCTACATAAAAATATTCTAAGCACTCCTGATAAGTTACTAAAGTGCTGCCTAGATTACACTTAAATGTAAGCATGCGAAAAAAATTTTTCTGTACAGATTCTATAATATTTTGGTATGTTATAATATAATGAGGTGACCAAATGACACAACCAAATTCCAAATTGCTGCGAACTAATGAATTATATAAACATATTAATGATGATGATTTTTTATGTTTTTTTATTAAATTAAGTTTGATTTTATATTTCGTAATTGGATAAGATCGCAGACCACTCAATACATAATATATTAATTTTAAAAAATTACCTAAGGTTTAAAAAATATTTTATTAATATACCTATGTTTATAATAATTAAAAATAATTTTAATACTTCCATGCTTCTTAGTCGGGGAAAGAAAAAAACGTAAGTTACCTAGAATTTTTGAGGCATCTTTGAAAGGATCACTTCTCGATTCACAAACTTTATCTCACAACTGGATTAAATTTGATTTAAAAGATATATAGTATTCACGGTATACAGCGAATAGGCTTTGCATTTTGTTAGATATAAGATCCTTTCTCTGTCTAAGTAGATCTTGTCTCAAATGTAAAATACCTACATAGTTCTACGTCAAAAAATGATATAATAATAATAAACAAAACCAAATTGCATGTGAAATTTATATAACGCTTCAAAATATTTATTATTCTTTTTCAGTATTATTTTTTAATTGTTATATATTACAAAATTGTCATTTTTTCTACGTATAATCAATAATTATAACTGTGTTGTAACATCTTCTGGAATTGTTGTATTTGTTGTTGAATTGGTAATATTTAAAAAAAAAGCTCAAATTTTCATTGAATAATATTGACAGATTGATCATGCCCTCGTAAGATGAAATGCGTCTCAGGTGGAATCGATAGAATAAATTATTATTTTTATTTCTAAACAAGTAATTGGGACTTCTACAAACTTACCAAATAAATAGTTAAATCAAGTAGTTATGATATACGTTACAAAGTATAATTTTTTTTATAATGTATACAAAGACAAGTAATTATACATTAACTTTCGATAATATATACATTAACTCATAGTTAGTGCATACATATGTACCTATAATAGTTAATGTTAAGTTATTAACTTATCTATAACATATACATAGATATGTACTTATTTTATTATCTAATCACAAAATTATCGTATTCATAATAATTTGATTAATGAATTTAAATATGTATGAAAAATAAATACGAAACACAAAATACGACACGGAATCTTTACAGTTTTATTTGAACGCTATCGCCATTAAGACAGTTATTAATGATTTTTCACAAAAATACAAAAATATAAACGTTAGCGTGATGTACGATGAAAATGTTAACACGTGGAATGACGAGAAATTCATATCCTGCCACAGGAAATGTCGATCCTATTGAAAACCTGTTTTACCGCTACTTGATACAACCCGCAAATAAGGTTTTAGGGGTGGTTCTCGAGGGGCAGGAGAAGGGAAATCACTTATCATACAAATAATACGAAAATGAAAAGATTTTTTTATGACGAACTTAACGTTTGCTTCAATGACTATCGTAGATGTCAACCAGGTTGCGTCGTCATTTATAAATGTTATAATGGATTCTAAGTACTTCGCGAATGATAGAGAAATACAAATAAGCTAGAGCGAGATAAAAAGATCGTTGCTATGTGGAAAATTATTATTTTTGGTTTAATATATTCATTAAATAAAAAAATAATGCTTTGTATATGCAAAACAAAAATAAAAAAGTCCTTCAGAAACTTTTGTTCCTGAGTTTTATGGGATATATGTTTCTACGACCTTTCTAGTCGACCATCATCAGGTCTGAAGTGTTGTGAAAACAATACTCAATGCTCTAGGGTAATATAACTATGGTATTCTGAGCATTCGTTAAAACAAATGATAACGTATGTATGTTTTAAAATATTTTCTATTTTTTTTAATACTCTGTAATATAATAAATAGTATTATTAAAAAAAATATGATTAAATTAAAATAGTATTATTTGGATATGCCATTACATATTGTTATTACTATATTGTTTGATTGGCCATCTCGGCTTTTCTTGCAAACATTGGAGATTTCAACAACATTTTCGGACACTTACGGCGTAATTAATTCACTTATATACATAGTTGGCTGTGAGATTTAAGATTTAACAACAAAAAAGAGGATATAATATTGGTGTTAGTGCATTTTTCCCAAATGTCTATTCATTTTTTCATTCAGTTCATGCAACTTTATATCCTTAGGCCTGCTTTTAGATATACATTCCTGAAAAAATATAATACTAAAAATAAAATGGTTTTCGTAACATGACCCTATTGACAGCAATGACTCAATTGATCCCTTCACTGAATCTTTCTCCCATTAGTAGTATGCACGTACTTACTAATTTATTGTGTCACAGCAAGTAATTTTAGATAGTTTGCTAGTAAAATAAAATAAAATATTTTAAAAAATTGACTACAAAATTTATTTAGGTTATTTTAACATAACTACGTAACTAACTAACCATCACGCCGTTTCCCCGCAGAAAGGATTGTACGCCACACTCTTCTATCCTGGCACACCACTTTTGCTTCGGCCACATTCATACATCTCATACAAGTTCTACGATTGTTGCGGCTTTTAACAAGGCCATCCTCACTTGTTGTATCTGATCATGACAGGTCTTTCGCGGACGCCCACTATTTCTGTTGCCTTCAACGCTAGCCTCATATATTTTCTTAACCATCCTTTCCTCGTTCATACGTTCCACATGACCAAATCATCTCAGCACTTCCTATCTTTATTCTATCTACCACACTACAGCCGGCATTGCATTCACGTCTAATTTGTTCATTCTTTACTCTATCGACCAAAGATTTATTATTTATTTAATTTATTTTAACGTTTCAAATGGCAGAATTTTCAATTTATTTTGTTGAATGGAATGAAATGGATATTCAAGGCGGAAAATGTAATTAATATCACCGGTTGACGATACTTCAATACAAATGAAATATGGGAATCGATTTAATGTAATCTTTTGTATAAACTAAACATAAAACTAGGATAGGTATTTGTTGGGCGTATTACAATAAAATAAGCATATCAGATTATAATAATTTAACATCAAAGCGAGATACCCTTTCAAAAAACTACTCATCCCCTGTCGTTACACATTTTCGTCGGACAAATATATGAATATTTTTTTGTACTTCTAGGAAACCTTTTGTAGGTTCTTTGTGGAGATTAATCTGATCTATGCTGGCATGTGTCAGTAGCTATCGGCTATGCGTGACGATATTTCCACATGGGGGGAACTTTATTATTTAAGGTCACGATTTCCTGTGGCATTTGCAAATACAGACAGAACAAATAGTCCAGAACACAAAATTTAAAATGAAGAATGACACTTTTGCTGGGTTGGGGAACTCTAAAAGTAAGATTGATCAAAAGATGATCAAGTTGGTTATTATATTCGATGAGTTTATGTATACTTACCTCAAAAACCTATCGAAACCAATCTGAGCCAACTTGCCTTATATCGATTTTGTTATATTAATTTAATATATATTTATTTATTTATTTTATTTATTTATTTATTTAAAAATCCTTGTTTACAAATAAGATACTTAATACTAATTTAACAATAGAACATAAGATAAAACATAAGATAATTTACACATTTTTTTGTTTTGTTTAATTTGTGGATTATGCCACTCTACTAGGCTACGCCTGTCCCAGAGTGGCGTTATAGCACACAATTATAATATTTTTTCGAGTTCGTCAGTAGTATTTATTTTCATAAGGTAGTTATTATGTATCTATAGAGTATCAAGTGGAATGTTAGTGAAAGTTGAGTTAGTCATAAGTCCAAGTGTAAATATGTGTAGAATAATTGTTTAATGTAAAAAGGGTTAAAGTTTTGTTTAAGATTATTTTTTTATTTTCCTTAATTAATTAATTAATTTATATAGGTATATATTTTTATTTAAAGACATTATTACGCAATTACAGTAAGTAAATTTTCAGTTGCTGTTCTACCTTTGGAGGTAAGCCAGTTGTTTGCTAAAGCTTTTATTTTATTAATTGAGTATATTCTGATTTCCGGGAAGTCTGTTTTAAATATGTTAAATATTTTAGGCCCTATGTATGAGTAATTTTTCTGTCCGTGTGTTGTCTTAGTTTTTGGTATTTCGTCAAGGTTTCGTAATGCTTGTCTAGTATTATGTGAATGCGAGTTACTGGTTGCTGTTAGGTGGTTTGTGTTTTAATATATATTTCAATATTTCTTATATTAATTTTCTGAAATCACTAAAGCTGTCTTAAGAATCAAAATAACCTCAATAGGCGTAATACAACCGGGTTCTTAATATTTTTAACTCAATGGGATACTGAGGATACTGTCCGGTCAGTCGCTATATCCCAATCTTCTTATATTTTCTATTTTATTTTTCATTTATTTATTTAATTAATAATATATATAATATTTTATTACAAGGATACCTTAAAAATATTTACGATTCATTTTTTTTGTATGTGTATACCTCACCAAAAAAAATTACGATTCTTGTGTGTGGTGAGGGATAACCACTTAAAATCATATAGGCAGGTAATCTAATTTATTAGACAATAAGAAAGGTAATATATTATTTATCTAATGTATCAAAAATCTTAATTAATAATACAATACAGTCAAGTAAATAATAATGTAAAATAAGTAGTCAAAAGAGACCAAACCCGTTCACAAAAGACAATTCTACAATAAATGAGAACCCAAAACTCACTGGGGGAATATGCACACAAGGTGCAACCGCAAAACATTTACCGTCATGTAAAATAAATTGAACAAATCAAGTAATTGTACAGGTATCTTCATCGAATCGAGGAAAGTACTCGACAGTGTCTCCCACGAACAACCCGTATCAGAACCAAAAGAGAACGGTACTGGCCAAACAGCCCCAAACGGGTAAAAAGCCACTCACCGAATATACCCCAGATGGTCAGATCAAATGAATCTGCAAGTAATCCACCAATAAGTGAATTAGGATACACATGAACTTTGAGTAAAATTTTGAGATCCCAAACAACCTAAATTCTTTAAGTTTAAAAATACCTCATATTGAACCAAACGAATAAAACCTCCGAAATTCTTAATCACAGAGTACATTGTGAAAATATTATTATCCAGTGGTTATGATACTGGATTCTCACACAGAGTGTTCCGGGTTCGATTCCCGATAAGGTCACAATTAGTCAACGTGATTTATTCAAGCCTGGCTATTTGTAGTTAGTTTCGCTTCTGTAATTGAGCCTCCTGGCCTGTTGAAGCGTAAATAAAATTTTAAAAAATAATAAATTATTAGTCATGGAATAAATAATGAATGTTTTTTTTTAAATAAGTCTGATAAAAATATATTAAGAACCTGCGATTGTCGGACGCAACTACGGTCTAAAATTATTTGTAACCTTTACAAATAATTTTCCTGTAACCTATTTATCCTCTTAAGATTTTTAAAATGAACCGCAATATCTGTTTGTAGTACATTTCACGGTGACTTTCACCCTTATTGCATAGTGTTAATAAAAATGTTGACGTAATCACTGAAATGAAAAACGTAAAAGCAAACGGAAAAAATATTCACCTCATATTTATTCATATATTTTTTCTCATTAACTCTCGCCGTAGGCGGGCGAATAAATAACAGTAAAAAAATATTTTTATTACGTAATATAAATATGTAACTTTGGTAAAATCGGTAGAATTGAATCTTTTTACTGCAGTGTGCGAATGCTTGTGCAATATTTTAAAATTAGATTTATCGGGTGTTGAGTATTTCTGGAGCCTTTCAATATCAAAACTGGGAAACTTCCCCCGGAATGAAAACGAATTGCATTCATCTTCTTTCATCTCGCTATTCTGTAGCAGGGTGCGGGCCAATTGTCCGTATTTTTGTACTAAAGCTAAAATGTTGCAATTTTAGAAATTTTTTATTTAAATAAATTTGATAAATCACTTAGAAAGGTATAACAGATAACACCTATTCAGGATTATAATTCCGAAAATGTGTCGGGAAATAATTTTTGATTAACGTCAATCAGAACTATAAGATGAATTAATACTTCTCCCTACCAAACACCCCTAAAAATAATAATAATACGAAATATCGCATATTCTTTTTTGTCAAAGGGTTGTGCGATTATCGAAAATTAGCTATCATTAGTTTGCTTGTAGCAGCTAAAAATTACCATTGACAAAAAATTCGTTTTTAGTATCTTAGAAATCATCAATAGTCACTGAATATTTATATGTATGCAGAATATATTTTCTAACGAGTATAAAACTAGCATAACGTTACTAAAAGTGTACTAAAATAATTAAAAAAGAAATTTTAATTAAGTTATAAATTTGCAAGAAATTTTTACGATTTTTAATGTTTTTAAACGCTTTTTTTCGTTTATAGAGATGATTTTAATTAACTAATCCCACCAGGGTAGGCAGGGAAGATAGAATTCCATATCATCTTAGCACACCACTTTTGCTTCGGCTACATTCATACATCTTCTCATGTAAGCTCTACGGTTGTTGAGGCTTTTAACAGGGCATCCTCCAATATTTGTAGTATCTGATCATACAAAGTCTTTCGCGGACACCCTCTTTCCTGTTGACTTCAACTTAACCATCCTTTCCGCGTTCATACGTTCTACGTGACCAAACCATTTCAGCGCTTCTTTTTTTATTCTATCTACCACACAACAGCCAGCATTACATTCACTTCCAATTCGTTCATTCCTCCCTCTATCGATCAAAGATTGTCCACACAAGCGCATTTCCACCGCATTCAGTCTACTGTATTTTACTCTATCGTATTTACTCCCACATATAAGGCTTCAACGACTATCTTTTTTATTAAAACAGTTAATTACTATTTAATAATTGTAATACTCTTGTTTCGGGATGAGGAAGCTCCAAGTAAAGACTTCGTTCTCGTAAGTTTTTATTCGGTGACAATAAGGGTTTAGACAATTGTTTATACAGTAAGATGCGGTCTGGATAACAATGGTAGTGAAAGAGAGAGCGAATCGACATTCACGCGCCTTTTTATACATTCTCTCTCTCTGTCATGCAGTCTCTTTCTGGCGTCGAGACATACGTTCCTCAGATCTATTACAATAATAATTCAAAACTATGAAATATGTCAACAAACGACGCAGTTTTGAAATCAATCTGATTTTTAAACTTATTTATAATATAAATGATCAAGTCGAGGGATCAAACTTTGGTCACATTATTATGGTCACAACAATTTAAGATCAGATTCCTTAAAGCAGCCATGTCCAAAAGTGTATTTATTTCATGTTCAATAATGTATAAGATTATTAAAAAACGATTTATGACAAAATAAACAAAAAATTTGTACATGTTTTCTATTTATTTATCCACGACAGACAATCATTGTCTTTATGCATTTACATAGAAAATAATGTAATTACATTAAATTCTAAGTAATGTCGAGCGGCCCGTCGTTTGTTCCATGAAAATCCTGACTTTTTGTTAAATGCGGGACAAACAAGACATTATCATCATTTTTTGCGTACCAAAATTACGACTTTGTATTAAATATTGCGTATAAAAGCAGATGTCAGATATTTTCAAAGAAAGGAATGATTATTGATTCAATGAACAGGGTGTCTCAAAGAAGGCAATATTTGAATGAGCGATATTGTTACTGTCATTACATATTTAATAGACTTCAAATAGAGACACTGCAAACATTGATAAATTATGAGATCTCACGGACTCGCAGTAAGCCTAAATTCAGTATTTATTCAGCAAAAAAGAGTCCAGAAACTCGGCGTGCTAATCTATTGTAAATCTTCAATGCTGTGCATGGGAGGGTTACTGAAGTGCTGGACTTCTCCATCAGATACATAGGTCATCTCTACGAGTACATGGGGTTTTGGAAAAAGATTTTCATGTATAAGAAGTCTAATAAGATGCAATTACTACAAGTTCTTTAATTTTCAGATCGTGTTATAACAGTAATTGACAGACATATCGCGTTAAAAACGGAAATCACCTGACTACTATAAAAGCAAAAAAGTCGTGCAAAATTTGGTCAAAAGAGCGCGCATCTGAATGGCTAGTGTTTCCTCCAAAATATCTATCGAATGATTTGGCAATGTAGTGTATAATTAAAATGTCTTAAATATTGAAATTGTTTCATATTTTGTATATGTTTATGGATTAATAAAAATGATGTATTTTCTTTATTATTTCGTTTTATTAAGAACTCCACAATTTATTTACCGATAAATTTAAATTAATAAATATTTGGAACACGTTTAAATGTAAATTTATATTTTTTGTTTTGAAAAAGGAAAGTTTTTGAGAAAAAAAGCTCTCTTTCGTAACATCTTTACAACGTGGCTGCGTGTCTGTAATTTTATATTTTCGTACCTTCTTTTGATTAAGCTATTTTTCGAAAAAAATTCCTTTTGTCGCCGGAATTGTGAAAGATTTTCGTGTTTTTATTTCCTCGTTTCGCACGATAAAAGAATCAGTGGATTTCAGCCGGGAACCGGAATAGATTTGATAATCAAAGAGATTGATCAGTATATTTTTACCGGGATTGGAAAGAATAGCTAGTAAAGGAGGTTATTTAAGGGATATTGTGTTCCACACATAATTGCCAGATATAGATTAACAAACCTATTTAACTTGCGTACACTTTGACAATTTGTATTGGAATTAAGAATGTCTACGTTCTAAACACAGTGTTCACTTTAATAGTTCGGAGTTAGTAAAAATATCTAGCAACACAATTATAGGTAACTTAACAAATAAATGCACCTGTTCACAATAGTTCCTTGTTCGACCCGCTTGGTTAAAGGTTCTTAATTCAGGCTCCACTTGTCCCATATGGTGCAGTCCTACCCTGTCAGTAACCTTGCTCACAAGGCGTCAGATCGTAAGGTGGATATCCTCTTGAGGATAATTATATACTAGGTAGGCTGCCTTTTATACCCATGCAGATCCTGAACAAGCTACTTTTATTTATTTATGAGTTAATTCGTTATCAAAGGTGGAAGTATTAGACTTACGATCACTGAAGATCTCAGAATGTCATCTCTGATCACAATATCGAAAAAAACGGAAAAGAAAATAGATTTCTTTTTCATTTTAAGACTAGTTATTAAAAAAAAATTATCTCGTTGAGACACGCTGTATCAGGGTCGTCACGAAACAAAGGGTTGAGCGTCAACCCTATCAATTAATATGATCTCGATTTCTCCTCGCAGCTTGCTTTAAGTTAACGACAAGTTTAAAGGGTTGGGGGTTGATAAATCCATTCCCTTGACCGCGAGGTTAACCTTTATTGATACTCGATACTGTAACATTCAAGATAATTAATCTTCTGAGTAGCGTAAATAGTAAAAACACTCAGTTTTCCCAGCCAGTACAAATAATGATGTAAGCTTTCCTGATCAGTACAAATAAGACCGATCATTTCTTGTCAAAATTAAACAAACCTATTTCACGATTGAACGATAATTGAAACTAACAATAAAAGTGCTTATCTAAGGCCGTGTTAAACAATTTGAAAAGTGTATGCCTGTATATCGCAAGATGTTTTAGTTTTGGGTACTATGCCCTAACCAAATAAGTAAAAGGTCCGCTATTCAATTAGTTTTCCGTTGAATTCATTTGTGAAATTTTCTTTACTTTCAAATGAAATTCTTTCATTAAAGACAAAAAATTCTACAATTCTATTTTTCTAAATTTTGTTACGTAAATTAACAAGCTTATTTAGTCTATTCATTTACGAATCATTGAATCTTTTGTAGTTAATTAATTAAAATATTTTTTATTTCGATTAATTCCTTTTAGAAATGCCCCAGATAAATTTCGCTGTTGTAAAAATTATTACAGTTACAATAATAATGACGGCCAATTTTTGTATTTTAAAATTCAATTAATATCGTGGCATTTTATTTCTTCTGTGGCGAGCTGTGAGGCTGAAAACCGGAAACAGAGTAACTGAACTAATTGGCTATTCATCGGGCTTTTATAGTTGATGTACAATCTTGAACGTTTCAGGAAGGCTTCGTCTGTAGCAGTGGTTCTTAAACTTTTTATTTAACACCCCCTTTAAATATTTTTGGTAGTCAACGCACGCGTAGATTTTTAGTACACTGTTTGAATCGTCATAGAACTTTCGCCAACTTTCTAGAACATACTCCTTCCAGAACTTTCAAGAAATTTATCGAATGTATAGGAACCTTCTAGACACACCGACACATTCCGCCACTCAGTTTAGAACCTTATAGAACTTCTGGGAATTTTCTAGAACCTTCTCCTTCCAAAACTTTCTAGAGAAGGTTTTTCCGGAACCTTCAAGACTCACCGACACAGTCGACGCGCCTATTTTGAAACAATCTGAAGCATTTGTGGCCTTCCCATAACAAAACAATGTGCCAGAAAGCACATTTTCATCACCCACTCCCACCCACGCACAGCCACCCCCACCAAACTTGCATATTTTTGATGTGACACCAAGGGCTATCCGCCACCATAACCACCGGTGGGTGGTTGTGGCTGGTTGTGGAGAAAACTTGGCTTACAATATAATATATATATATATATATATTATATTATATATATATATATATTGATTTAAAAACTCACGATCGCTTACTGTAACAACGGTAGTTAAAACTATTCAATGCTATCTGCTTTGATCTGCAATATTTCTGAAGTCCACTGGTTGCAGACTTCACAAGATCCATCCAATCTTGTCGGAAATATTCTTCGGAGACGATTTCCTACCTTCAAAAGGATCAATATTAAGTAACTTAGACAGACACCGTCGAAATTCTTCACCTATACATATTTATATTCCCAAAAAAACGGAAAATATTCCATCCGTTTCCAAGTCCTACTTCCTATATTCCCAATAACCACCAAAACATCCCCTTCAATTGTTTCTATACCCCGCCCCTGTACCCGAATAAGTAGACACAAAATTATGATGCATTAGTTATCATTTGAATTAGGCGATTATTGATTTATAGTATTTAATTAGTTTATAATAAAATTTTATTATTAACTTTTATATCAAAGAGTTAAGGTTGTTATTACGATCGCTAGACATATTTAACTGTAAATGGTTACGAATATTTTATTCAAACCGTACGTTTTTCCGAGAAACGATTCTCGACGTTTCGTTGAATTCATATTCAACGTCATCAGAAGGACGACCTGTACCCGTGGAGGTATAATGCTTGCGGGGGCGTAAATTATCTTCACTTTGTTGTGGAGTGTTCACTTCTTCTACGATAGAGGTCGCCAGAGTGCCATGCGATTGTGGCGCGTTGTACACAGGATAAACCAAATGCAATGTCGCTACACGTTTGAAGGAACATATTGGAGTAATTAAAAACAAAAACTCCATATATCGGCAATCTGCGAACATGCATCCAAAGGGAATCTCTGTCACTTCATCAGGTAAGATAAAAATCTTATCAACAGAACCGCACCTTATACCCAGATTAGTGAGGGAGTCCATTGAAATATATAAACATCCCAATTTCGATAGAGATGACAGTTACATACTATCATGTATTTGGCGCCCTGTTCTTACGACTTTGATTCAACCTTTGAGAGACGTCGCAGAAAAGTCCGCCGACGTAACTAGTACACAATGCACACTTTCGACCTCTATCGCAGAAAAATAGAACACTCCACATGAAATTGCATATAATTTACACCCCCGCAAGCATACAGGTCGTCCTTCTGATGACGTTGAATACAAATTCAACGAAACGTCGAGAATCTTTTCTCGGAAAAACATACGGTTCGTATAAAATATCTATTTTAACTATTTACAGTTAAATATAACTTTTATATTATTATCCATGCATGTATTCACATTTATATAATAATTATATTTAATTCTGTGATGTGACGTTTGCATTCCTTCTTGAACATGTTGATTTTCTCTATTTTTTTTATACATTTTCTAATAGATTATTGTATTACTTTAGTCCTTTGTAACATAAACAGTTTTGTGTATTTTTTTTTCTATTTAAAATTCTTATAACTACAGCGAGGGAGGATGAACAAGAATCCTTGACTAAATTGACTGACGAAATTGTAATTTTTTTTGGGAAAAGTGGGAGACAATCAGGGAGGCCTTCATCCGTATGTGCAAAGAAAACGGCTGATAACGAGAGATACTATACTCCTCGAAATGCAGTATGTGGTACAATGTTTAGTTTAATAACAATATTTATATTCTAGGGTCCTTTTAACTCGTGATTGTAATTATTTCCTTTTGAGTCGTTTTTCGTTTCATTTTATTTCATTTCATTACCGATAACAAAAGACATTTAATCGCTTGATACATACACACATAAGACATATAAATATAGGATAATATGTGGCAAGCCTCTGGGCCATTACCTACCTCGCTAGATATATAGTAATACCTGTTCTGAGTTAGATAGCTTTTTTTAATCATTTTACAACTTTAGATCGATATGTAATCGTTAAAAATCAAGATTAAAAAAACTAACCCATAAAAACCAAGTTTTTATTATACTCCCTTTCTCATTTACTAGTGGAAACTGGTTTGGCGCTTAACCTACGCGTTGGGCTTCGTTCGGGCGACACTACGAAAGGGAGTAATACAATTTTTCCAAAAATCCAAAATTATACTATAATCAGGTTTAGTGTCTTCCAGGTGCGTCGCAGTCGCTTCATAAAATTTAGTAAGTTGAACTATAATTATTAATTTTTTTAAAGAACATTTGATAGACCTTTTTGTTCGTCGCCACGAGTCTGCTTGCAAAGTTTCAGCTCGATTGGATCACGGGAAAAGGGTTAAAAATCGATCCAAAGTTTTTACGTCAAACAGACAGACGCCACGAGTTATAATATAAAGGGAGTAAAAATATAAACGAGATGCAGGAAAATGGAAATAAATGCAAACGATAGTTTTAAATTTATTATCAAAACAGCGTCTTTTATATGGATCCACAAAAGAAGTGGCAAGCTGAAATACTTAGTATTTTTTTTTTTTTTTAAATAGAGATGTGAACACGGAATACGTGTCACATCAATATTCTTACTATTTTCAAACTAAGCTAAACGCTTGTTCTATGAAAATAGGACTATTGTCTCACCACCAAGTGTTTGCTTGCTAGTCTGGAGTGAGGTTCGAACCCGCAACCTTTGGATCACGAGGCCAGTGTCCTAACCACAAGACCAACAAGCTACTCTTTTGAACATTGATATTTATTTAAGACTTCCCGGATGGTTTGCGAGGGGGTGCGCGGACCACAGGTTAAGAATTGCTGGTCTCAAACTGTCCTCAAACTGAATAATATTAGCTAACCGTTCATTCATCTTCTTTATCCTGTTCTTCAGCTGATCCAGAACTTTTTTTGCATCAGCAAGACTTTTCTCGCTGATACAACCGAGTGACTTAAGAATCCATGTTGTATTTAAAGTTATTTATTTGTGACGTAACAGGTAGTCTCCCGATGTCAATTGCTCTTACACTTTGCGGCTACTATAAATAATAATTAAATAAATAATACTAACTTAGTTAAACACCGCTTATACTTATTTTCAAAGCCAACCAGGTTTCGCTACGAATTTAGTTTCTTCAGGGAGAATCTTAACTGCCTAAACATACAAAATGATGAGCTTATATACTAGTGTGAAAGGTGAAAGGACGGAGTGCCAATAGTGGGGGTAGGGGGTGAGATTTCGCAGGGAATATTACTATTAAGAGGGAACATATTTAAAAGTGGACTAAAATATAAATTTACTTCATTATTAATAATTTTATGATTCATATTAATGGCTTTTCTTATCTCTAATGCCTCTAAATTATCTAGTCTATTACCTATTCCGTTTTTATGAATAATACTTTTTTTTATATAGGTATACACCTAAATATACTTTTTAACTGTGCTATTATATATATATATATATTTTGTTACTATCCATGCATATGATTTTTTATATATTACTTTACTTTACTTTCTTTATTGCTTTTGTATTATACAATATATACTGTTCTTATTATCCACATTTTATATTTATATACTTAATTAATTAATTAATTAATCTTATAGTTATATAGTATTTTGTTGTATATCTTTATTATTTTTTGTTCTCACTATATTTTTCAGCTGCTCATCACGGCACAGGTTCTTCCTAGTGAGATGAGCGGCTCCATCTCCTATATCATGTAACAAGATGAAGATAAATAAAAAAAAAATAAAAAAAATACTAACTCCTGAACTATTTTTGAACGTGTGGTCTTCTTCAATTAAATGGTTAACAAATTCTGAGAACCCACTACTTTTTAAACAACGCAAGTGCTCTTTTACTCTAATTTTAGTAAGTAGTAGTATTTAAATAAGTTAATTTTATTTATTTAATTATAATGTCTCACCACCAAGTGTTTGCTTACTTCGAAAATCAAAATAATATTTTTTTCTGTAAGTGACATTAATTATCGCCATGTATAAAATCACTAAAACAATGCAAAAGAGATGTACGTTATTCGACGTTCATTGAATCGTTAATGGGAGGCAAAATTTGAGAGATTTTCGACTCGAGACAATCTCTTAGATAAGGGAGTTCCTTTTGGAGATTTGTTCGATACAACTCTCGTATACTCCACGAATACACCGTGCCTCAGAAATTTGCCATCTCGCGTCTCATTTCACGTTTGTTTGACGTCAAACGTTAAACCATTGATGTTCGGTTCATCACGTGGTCAGTTGTGTGAAATGGAATATCCCCAGCAATAGTTATCATTACCTGTTTATCTAAATTTTCATACTAATAGTTGTACGTACAGGTGTATGGATGATGTTTGTGTGAAAATAAAACGTCGTGTACAATATTCGATTTTTTGTCTCTTAGTATCAATTTCAATCTGATCTGCAGATCAAAACTCAACATTTTTATGTGTAATTAAAAACAACAACTCCAATATATCGGCAATCTGCGAACATGCGTCCAAAGGGAATCTCTGTCACTTCATCAGATCTGATAAGACAAAAATCTTATCAACGGAACAGCACCTTATACCCAGATTGGTGAGGGAGTCCATTGAAATATACAAACATCCCACTTTCAATAGAGATGACAGGTAAAAACAGGCGACCTCTATCGCAGAAGAATAGAACACCCCACATCAAAGTGCATATAATTTACATCCCCGCAAGCATTAATCGTTCCGCCCTATATCTCCGCGGGTACAGGTCGTCCTCCTGATGACGTTGAATATAAATTCAACGAAACGTCGAGAATCTTTTCTCGGAAAAACATACGATTACGACTGTTTATCTAAATTTTCATACTATTAGTTGTACGTACAGGTGTGTGGATGAAGTTTGTGTGAAAATAAAACGTCGTGTACAATATTCGATTTTTTGTTTCTTAGTATCAATTTCAATCTGATGTGCAGATCAAAACTCAACATTTGTATGTGATACACCCAAATCATTGAATTGCATAAAAACATAAACTTTTTTATCTCCACGTGAGTTTAATTATAATTATATATTTTACTCTCGAGTTTCGAGTATCCGAATCTTTCATTGACAGGTGAAGATTGATTGATTGATCACAATAAAAACGTGGTTTGTGTGGAAAAATAATTAATTAATTAATTAGGTACTGAAAAAATGAGACCGAGTTACTGTTGGAAATGTGGTTCTAACGGGAATATTGCGAGGAAAGGAGAAGAGGTAGTGAATGGAATACTGTTAATTAATATCCATGTTAAAATTATTTAAAAATAATCCATGTAATTAATTATATTTAAATGAAGTCAGTTAATAGCTTCACCTCTCGAAACTCGAGTAGCAATATAAACAATTATAATTAAACTCACGTAGGAATAACATATTCAATGTTTTTTTACCAATCACTCAATTTAACGATCGTCATCTCTTAAATATAAAACAATTTTATCCCCAAATCCGTCAAAAATAGTATCGAGTTTCATTCTGTAGTATTTTGAAATTATTACAATCAACTTTTCACATCCCTCTTACAAAATTTTAATTGCAGTTGCGTTGCGACGTTAGATGGCGCCTCCTGTCATAGAAGATTTTATGATTTCAGTGTTTGTTGAAGGAAATATAATTGTGTTACTATTTTTATTATATCGTATTAACTAAAAAAATAATCAAGAAACGTGTAAAAAGCCTTTGCAAGGATTTTTACGCTTTGATTTTCTGAAGAAAAAAAATTTTTATCCCATTTATGTCACATCATTGAGATAATTCGATACATTTCCTGTTAAAAAAACGTCCCTTTCGGACATAAATCAGACATGGGTGTGAATTGATGTCAAAAATCTGCCATTTAATAGGTAATACTGAAAGATTGTAGGATTTTCACCGTTATGATGTGAGATTATCATTTTATGACAGTCTGGCATTATTTTTCTTTCAGCTATTTTTACCCACGTGATCCTTAATTAACGTACAACCTTATATGTCTTCATCTCAAGTGAGTCATGTGACTAAGGCGTGGTTTTATTGAAGGTTTTATAACAATTAACTGTTAATTATAAAAAACTGGAATGCAATTAGTCAGATGTTTTAATTTTTTGAACACTGACGTTATTTATTGCAAAGAACTCCATTATTTTAAATATAAAAATTAAAAAACACAATGTTTTTTATGAGAGTTCAATATTTTATTAGTCTCTTACAGGACGATCGTTTCGGCTGTTTAGGCCATTATCAACTGATAAACATAGCTATTATTCTTGAGTTTATTATATACAAATATTTTGGAAAAACCTTAATAAGAATACAGAGGATACAGTTAATAGCTTTACAAATACATAAACTAGTTGGGTGTTTACCTTTTTAAATTATTAAGATATGGGCAATTAAACATTATAAGGTTGGATTTCAGGTAGTAAAGGTATTCTCAAAATTGCTGATTACGGGAATACCAGGTCAATACAACAAGTTCAGGTGACATTTTCATTATAATTTATATCAATGAAAGCAACAGATAAATTATAAAATATAAGTGATTATTGAAGGCTATATTTTTTAAAAACGTAGATACCTCAAAAACAATTTTTTATGTAGTATTAAATATATTTAGAAGGTTATTGTTAAGGTTTTTCCAAAATATTTGTATATAAACTCAAGAATAATAGCTATGTTTATCAGTTGATAATGGCCTAAACAGCCGAAACGATCGTCCTGTAAGAGGCTAATAAAATATTGAACTCTCATGAAAAACATTGTGTTTTTTTAATTTTTATATGCAATTAGTCGTTTATGAAAATATTCAAGAAATAAAAAGTTTTACATCTGAGCGCGAAGTACCTCTTACAGTTGCGACATGCAGACAGTAATTGATGTGAGATTCCTTTACAAGTTTTGTGAGCTCCAGAAACAAGCAACAAGTACTTACTTGACGCAAGTAATCACGCTTATTACACTAAGTTACTAACTTAGTGTAATAAGCGAGCCACTTAGCTGGCTTCAAATTTAATAAGACATTTCAAAATGACAAATGTAAAATTAATTAATTTCAAAGCTGCTACGGATATTTAAACAAATAACTTTGTAATGTATATTATAGATATCTCACAGAGATGAAACTGTATTTCTTATGGGAAAGTAGGTATAGAAGTCATTTGGGTGTACATAGGACTTATGACCTATCTTTATGGTTGGCTTAAGTGATCACTTTACACAATGTAACATTTATAACTCATATGTTAAAGCTCTCCACGCAATTTGAACATATATACAACTTCCAAAAAATGAATAAGCATGGTATATTCTATCATGGGTGGAAATGGCGAATGTTACATTGTGTAAAGTGATCACTTAAGCCAACCATAAAGATAGGTCATAAGTCCTATGTACACCCATGACTTCTATACCTACTTTCCCATAAGAAATACAGTTTCATCTCTGTGAGATATCTATAATATACATTAATTGATTAATAATGTCTCTGTGACATAAATCCAGCACTGTTCTGAAAGATTTGAACAAACTCAAAAATAACTTTGTATTCTACGTGTGTTCTTTCTTTCTTTATTTCTTCTTTCTTCCTCAGCCTTCAGCTCTTCCATCTCTCCACTGCTGGATACAGGCGTCTTCCATACCCTTCTATCCTTTCTTGTTATTTGCTAGTTGTAGCCATTTCTTCCCCCCCACAGTGGCTATATCGTCGGCCCATCTCTTTTGAGGTCTTCCGACGCCACTTTTATTTTCCCAAGGTCTCCATTTCAGAACTCTGGGAGTCCATCTACGTGTGTTAAAAATATTAATCGAAGCTCTTGTTAATTTAATTCATATTTCAAACAAAATTAACTCGACTGATACGAAACTGAAAACTGATACAACACATCAATTTTATATATACAGAGGTATTATTACCAGCTGCAAAAATCAATGTATATTATAGTTCATGAGAAAAAACTACAGATATCTCTAGCATATATATTCATTTAAATGAACGAAAGATTCTCAGATTTAATATAAATAGAACTTTCTGAATTTGATAATGCGTGGTCGTTATTACAGTGGAATTGGTGAACGTTGCATTGTGTAGAGTGATCACTTAAGCCAGCTTACACAGGTTGTATGCCTTGGGCCATCGTATAGAAAGACTCATGGTTCTCATATTCATAGCTTCTTCTCTGTGAAACTTATATAATTTATCTTAATTAGATCCCTTTTCTTCATTTTAAGAAATACACACTTTTTTTAATTTCACGAGATGTTTTAAATAACTTTAAATGCATTTCATGTACTGCAAGCAGGGTTCACGGTTTCCGATTTAATGCAGTTTCACGGTGCACTTAATGAGAAAGTCATTAAATTGTAAGGCGATATTACACAACCATAATCTCGCGAGCGCCATGCGGGCAACTAAGGCATTATATTTAATACGCCCGACACCATAAAGTCTCCATTGATTTTACATCAAGACCAACACAGTTGTTGACCGCTGTAGTTTATAAACGACCGTTATAAAGGCATTTTAGATTAATAAAAATGTCAGTTTCTCTCTCTCTCTCTCGCTTAAGAATTTAATTTGCAACTTATTAAATTCATTTTGAAAGTTAACAGACCAGGCCCGCAGCCTGTAAGGGTCCGTGACAGCAGAGGGGAGTTTTTGAGATTATTCAAATTTTAACGTCGAAAATCTGTATTTTATTTTTACTATACCGCCATCTGAATATTAACTAGACTTAAAAATTGGAATTCGACCTTTTTTTGCTTTAGAAAACCTCTTCGGACCCAATCTACTGTCAAAAAAAACTCAATTATTCACAGCCATGCTTACGTATTACGGTGTATTTACGGCTTCCTTCCATTTATAAACGAGCAACACTTTTACATAATTTTATAAAAAAAATACACACTTAACTCAACAGAAATGAAATAAGTGCGGCAGATTACGTAAAATATATAAAAAATATTGTAACAAAAACAAAAAATCTAAATAACGATAATTCCTTAACAAAATTTAATACATCTATGTCTAAACAAGTGTTCGCATATCTACTAGAATACGCCTGAAAAACAATATTTTCAATTGTTAACACCTATCACGCACCGGTGTTACTATATTATAACAATATTTTTATATGAAAGTATGTTCTAAGAACACGGTAGATATGTAATAATTCGAAAGAATATCATATATATGTTAATAAGGAATATTGCTAGAAAAAACACCACTTTGAAAAATAAAATACAGTATGATGAAAATTACTACTTTGAAAAATAAATATAGTATTAAAATATGGTATTTTATTTATTTATTTATTTATTTAACGCTCTTATGGGCTTTTACAAATATACAGAATATAAATTTAAAAAGAAATATCACATGACAGTTAAAATAACAATACAGATAAAAGGTACAAATAATAATAGTTAAAAGGTAAAATAATAATACAGAAAAATTTATTATCCATTTCCATTTCTTGAGATGTAAAGAAATTTACGTATACTAACGAGAAAAAAATAGCAACAGATGTCTCTAACAGAGACCAGTACGATATATGATATTTTCTTGATTCGAACACAACAACACACTTCTACAATTTATCCTTAATTAATTAATCATCCCTCTGGCGACCAAATCCAGTAACCGTGTTCTAAGAACATACTTTCATATTAAAATATCGTTATAAAATTAAAATAATTTATATGATCATCTGATGTGGTCCAGACATATAACTTGGAGATCATAACCCTCTGTTACATTCCCCTTCTATTATTATTTCTCAATCCTCTTACTTTATTGACCCTTCCTTTCCACCTTCATCATCACTTACCACTTGCTGTTTTAGTTATTTAGTTTTCGTTCTTAAGGTCAGTAGGCCCAGCAGCCCTGATGTTTTATAACAAAAAATAGCATAATGTTGAGCTTATGTACAATGGTGGTCTATCGAATTAACATTTAGCTTGCGGTTGTGTCGGATTTTTTATAACTTACTAGCTGATTGTACCCGGCGTTGCACGAGTTAAGGATTAAGTTGAAAATAAATTTGTGCGGGGAAACAAAGGTTCCATTGTTTTGCAAAGCTTGTATTAAGTCGGGATTACGTATGCAAAATTTAGGTCCAATCGGTGAAGCGGTGTAGATTTAGTGTAGAAATAGATTAGAAAATATATCTGGGGGAGAGGATGGGTTAGAGGGGAAGGGGAAATGTCGTCAATATTACCCGACTGGGCCTAAAGAGTAAGTTTTGAGTCCGATCGGTCTAACGGTACAGATTTGCACTGATAATAATAAAAGAAGAGGGAGGAATGTCACCCATATTACCTAATAAATTCCAAATTTTGAGTCCTTTCGGTCGGTACAGTACAGTAAAAGGGTAGGGGGGGGGGGAATGTCGCCTATGTTACCGACGGGTCCTAAAGCATAAGGATGCAAAATTTGAGTCAAATCGGACAAACGGTGTAGATTTGTATAAAGAACAGGTAGACAGACAGACAGACATTGCGTACCGGCGCCTTTTTTCAAATAATTTGTGCAAAATCGAATGGAATGTTGTGTCAAAAAATCAAAGCAATAGATAAAGAACTTTACGAGATTTAAGATTTTGAACAATCAATCATTTACATTTTTTTTATATAAATAAATAGTAGGTATACAAAAAGTAGGTATACGAAAACATTATTGTATTCGAATCCAACGTTGTGCCAAAATTTCAAAGCAATTGATGAAGAACTTAGATTAGTGATTTTGTACAAAACGAACGTTTACATTTTAATTTTTATAGATGATATTCATGGAATAGATGTAATTACGGAATTAAATCCTTTCATATATTATATTGAAATATCTTCTTAAAGTTAAGTTAATATATCAAATTAAGCTTGCCATACAGACATGCTTAGTATGATATTCTCTGATAATGACATTTTTAGATAAATTCAAAATTTTCTGAGGAAAACCGCATCAAAATTGGTTCAGCCATTCTCAAGTGTTGGGTATTAGATGTTTTTATTGATATAGGTCTATAATAAAAGCCAATGGTGATACAGACAATACAATAAAAAGCTAGAAATAAGAACGTAGTGTTTGTCTTTATGTTCATGTTTACGAGGTGCTAATCGAACACTCTAATACTTCAAAGCTATCATACTCACTTTATACCCTATTGAATAGTTTATTATAATGCCATTGCTGTCAATCAATCGACTTTTCTTATAAATTAGTCTTCCATTTACAATCCCCCTAATGTGGTGCTTAATAAACAGCGTAATCTAACTGAAATAAATATTCAGAATATTTTGAGTTTGTTCAAATCTTTCAGAACAGTGCTGGATTTATGTCACAGAGACATTATTAATCAATTAGTGTATATTATAGATATCTCACAGAGACGAAACTGTATTAATTATGGGAAAGTAGGTATAGAAGTCATTTGGGTGTAACAGGACTTATGACCTGTCTT
>JADDOH010014215.1:0-23835 GCA_016648135.1 Agrypnia vestita | reverse complement strand
TAATCCAGCACTGTTCTGAAAGATTTGAACAAACTCAAAATATTCTGAATTGTAAATACTGGTAAAAAAGAATTTAACAAAAATTGGAAATAATATTTCCTGGCGTATCCTAGTGTAATGCAAGTATTCGGATGAATTTCATTACACACAATAAAGTATATTGCTCCCAAAATTCCGTAAATCAATTGTAGATTTTCTCATTAGCGACATCTGTGGGGATTTAGGGGAATGAAAATGGCTTTGTACAGGCCGCATGGAAAAGGCGCTTACAACTCATATATGAAAGCTTCACGCAATTTGAACATATATACAACTTCCAAAAAAATGAATAAGCATGGTATATTCTATCATGGGTGGAAATGGCGAATGTTACAATTGTGTAAAGTGATCACTTAAGCCAACCATAAAAAGACAGGTCATAAGTCCTGTTACACCCAAATGACTTCTATACCTACTTTCCCATAATTAATACAGTTTCGTCTCTGTGAGATATCTATAATATACACTAAAATTTTATTAAATCAGAATATATCGCCACATAGTATATGATTATGTAATAAGCAATTTTTATATGAACCCATAATATCATTTAACATAAGTTAAAAATTAATCTGGAGAGAACGCATTAGACAAGAAAATACGGTAACAAATGAGAGTAAATTTTGAAAAAATGCTTTAATTCATTGGCTGTAATAGATCCAAACGTTCCGGAACAAGAAAATCAAATGTTGAAAATGGCTGTGTTAGAAGATTCAAAAGTTTGATGAAGAGTGGAAATGTGATCTAGGTAAGAGTTTTACGTTAGTTAAGAGTTAGTGAGTATAAGAAATGAGGTTTTAAGTTACGGAAATTTTGACTTTCCTTGCAAAAAACAACATGAATACCGTATTACGATTAGTATCATGAATTTCTGACAAACTTGTCTTAAGATACATGGGACTCAAATAAATATCAATTTTATATAATATTTTCTTTTAATGAAAAATCATAAGGCAGTTATTTTATTTATATTTTCATAGATCATACAATAAAATTTCTATATCCAGAATTGTAATATAAGGGTTTAATAAACATTTTCTACAGAATTTTATCGTTTTTCATTAAGTATTTCATGACATTTTCGCTCATATTGATGAGAAAAATTATTTAATTTTTTCAAGACTTTTACAAATCGTTAAAATATTATATTTGTATATGCTTATAGCGTTCAAAGTCCATAAGAAAGCTTAATAATATATGGGAAAAGGATAATAATTAAGTACTAACATGAAAACAAATTTAAACTATATGTAAAAAGGACCTAGTTGTGTATATTATTCAATTTACTATTAACAGTTTTTCTTATTTCAAAAATTTATAATTTATCAAATCGTAATTCGGTATAACTTGTACGTAAATTTTGTAAACCATCATTGATATCAAAAGAATGGTCCATAGTCAAAATATGAATCGCAAATTCAGAATAATTATTGCTACTTAAACACCTCAAGTGTTTTTTAACTCTAACATCAAAATTTCTACACGTTTTTCCTATATAAAAGTAATATATCTTTTTTTATTTTATTATTCTTACAGAAAAGTTCTTGAATAACATTCGGGATTTTTTAAATTTTTGAATTTAAATACACGAAAACAAATTAAAAAGACAATTTTAATTTTTCTTTTAATATAAGCACATGATACAAAATGTAAAAGAATCTGCGAGAAAGAACGTTCATTACCGTTGAATTTCGCTCACATTTCCGAAAACAATCGTCTTAAATAATTATTTCCATGAAAGTGATTTATACAAAGTTTGCTGTTTTTTTTGTAATTAATAGGATAAAATCAATGTATTACCTGCACACCGTAAGTAGAATTAACGATATCTAAATTATCTTCCAGTTTATCATACACTGATATTAACCTTCGAATACCATCATCAAAGGTTTCGTTTTGATTACTCCTGCATGTGTGTAAATCGGATATCGCGTACTCAATATTGATACCATCATACTGATGCAGAGATGGCCCAATAATTGCAATCATTTGGTCTGTGAGAGTTTGCAAACGGTGTTTAATGATCCAAATATCAAATGTATATTGGATAACTACAATTTCTCCCATAAATACTAAAATATACGAGGAAAACTGAAGATCATCTGTGGTTCCAAACCATAAAAGAAGATCTGTAAGTATGAGATAGACATTGTACAGAAAAATCACACATAGCACTACAACAAGTCTAATACGTGTCTTCTCGTACCAAGAGGAACAAATATGCAATTGTTTATCAACAGAGCAAATGTTCCGCACAAATTTCACGTTGCATTTCGTATTTTTAAAAACTGATATAATAATGGATGTAAAGAAAAACATAGTAAAACCCAAATACAGAGCCTGATCTGTAATTATCATGGATATTTCAATCATGCTGTAATAACTATTTATATTACTAGCAGTACCATAAATGTATGAAGCCGAAAAGATTAATAAAATTACAAGCGGATAAATTTTTGCTTTATTCGCCAAAATTATTAATGTATTCCCTCGAAATGAAAATTTTTGTAGACCAAATACAATCGAAACTTTGTGCAAAGGCAACATAACATGTCTTATATCCAATTTGTCAGAAGATGGGGAGGCTGGGAATGATTTTTTTTTGTCTTGGTATTTATGAAATAACATGTTCTTTGCAGAATTCACGCTAACACCGGTTTATACGAAGACTTGCAAGTCTTTGAGGACAAAGTGGCAACGATACTTTTTACCAATTTAATAGAGTACATACTATTTATTACTTGTAATTGTCGGGAGACAATCACCATTTGTTTGTGAGTGTCTGTTGATAATTGTATTTTTTTTTTCGAAAGAAAACACACTATTATTTCTCTCGCTTTCCGCATGTCGTGGGAAAATTTGTAATAATTTCGTGAAAATGGTTAAAAAAAAATTGTCATTACACCAAATATTTTTCAAAGTATGTGTGACAAATAAATACTTATACATAATTTATTTATTTATTTAACACCCTAATGGTCTTTTACAAATATACAGAATATAAATTTTCAAAAATAACATAAGACAGATAGATATACAGTTAAAAGATACAAGTATATTATTATACATAAAAATTGATTTAATATTCTTTATTTGGAAAATCTATACACTTTTTATCGCGTAGTATCTATTTTCTACGTAGTAGTATTGGGGTGATGGACGTAGTTATACAGAAAGCATCTAACCCAAAAATCATGAAACTGAGAAAATTGCTTCTAAAAATTTTAACCCGCAAAAAACTAATACGTCGATATTTAATTCATTATTGCATTTTTTTACACAGGGCTCATTGTAGAGATGATTTTTTTTAATTTATTAAAAATGAAATAACAATAACATGAAAACAAGAAAAAACTTTTATTTACGAACTTATGACGCGTTTTACAGGTTGGATTCTTTGTTCTATGAGTTTGATAAAACATGAAGTAAATAGTATTATGTCAGACGTAGAAAACGTTCAACACCCTTAGCTATTTTTTACAAAAATTTTATCGTGTAGTAACACTAGAATTAAAACGTTGCATAATGCGTCCGTACCACATGGATGTTTTTAACCAATGTGTTTATTTGCCAAGGATTTGTAAACTGTAAAAGCCGCAGGAAATAGTCCAAGCCACTTTTTTTTGTTTAAGTGTTAATTTTACGGTGATGGCTGTGACGTTGTTGGTAAGAAAATATTGCATTTACAAAAAACTATATAGGAGCCTCCGCACGCAGGTTGCGTCCCGGTTATCCAATCCGATCCGCAGACCTACGATCGCATGGTCGGTCATTACTGCCACGATCCGATCTTGCGTCACTGGACAGCTAGTCGGGTTTTATTAACAAAGTGCACAACACGTAAAATGAATTTAGATGACGAAGAAATAATATTGATTCGGGCTGCATTAAATTCAAGGAAAATAAGATGTTGGGTACACGATATGAATAAGAAAAGGCATTTATTTGGAGAATATACCCATTTATGTACCGAGCTCATATCTTATGAAGATAGATTTTACCAGTAGATACTTCGGGATTTTTTTTTTCACATTGATATTTGTCTGTAGGTGTATCAATATATATATATATATAAATAAATAAATTGTAGTTACCAGAAATACATTCATATTAATTAATTACAATAGATCTTATAAACTCAAATACAAATCAAAAATTCAATACAACAATACAAGAAAAAATAAAAATATTACCAAAATCAAAATAAGTCTCTTTTATTTAATAATAACATATTCATTAATTCTGTATTTTGCCCTTTTTTATTAATATCCATTTTGACACGACATGGGATTTTATTTAATATTTTTGGTATGACATATTTTAATGTTCTTTGTCCATATTTATTTATGACCTTCGGTATTCGTAGTCCTTCTTTAACCGTAAATCTGGTACTATGTTTATGAATCAATCTATGCTTATATGTCCCATCTTCATGATATCGTGTAATTAGTTTGTACCACAAGATAGCATTAATTGGCATAGAGCCTTGTTTCTTGAAGAGTTCCTGTATATCTTTAGTTTCTTTATTGCCGAATTTTGAATATTTTGAATTTTTCTAATATTAGTTTTGCAAGTTAGACCCCAGCTAGTTATTCCATACCTTATTACCGATTCCGCTAAAGATTGATATATAGTTTTCATAGTCTGTATCGGAACATAGTATTTAATCTTGTGCATGCATCCCAATACAGTTCTCAACCTCTTACATACCTTATTTACCTGAATATCCCATTTGAAAAATGTATCTATGGTAATACCAAGATATACGTATTCATTAACTAATTCAATTTTTTCACAATTACACGATGCATTAATTCCGGAATGCAAGCAATCAAAATTATGGGAAATAATATTTATTTGATTAGTCACAGTTATATGAGGTGAGTGAAGAAAGTTTTGAAGAATATTCTTGTTAAAGACAGAATAAAAAATAAGATTTTCAATTAATTCATTTATTGCATTCATTTTACAACAAATATAAAATCATTCAATGCAAGCGAACGCAGCGATCTCTGTTTACATAGCATACAAATATTATTATTTTCCAGAAGTCCAAGGAAAAATCAGTGAAAGAGAATTCTTAAAAGAGAGAATTGGAGTATCGACTAATTTAGATAATCGACTCGTTCAAACACGGCAAGGAAAAATTCGGAAACGGTGATATTTCCATTCTAAAATAATATATGAAATTCTTGTATTTATTTATATTTGTCAAATCATATTAATTAATTACGATGACATTGCCATCGATAATATCATAAAATGAAAAGAAACGTATAGGTATTATTCCCGATTTAATTGTATATAAATCATCTACGAAATATATTGAAAATTTTTGCCATTACCTTTATGTACCTGTATGTATGTACCTAATGTTTAAAATTTATTTACCGACACATTAAAATTCATTTTAAATATATCTTATACTCATATTTTATCAATTTGTGAATAAACAATATATAGATATACATCGCAGCAAATTTTTTTATAGGCCTTTGTTGACTCTACAACTTTTTTATAGAAAGCATTCATATATCTTTTACCATTAAGGCAGCGTTCGTAAGAATCGCATTCGCTCGCCCTTTTTTCATCGACTTGAATTGCAAAATCTCCATGAAAAGTCCTTTAATTTTAACGGGATAATATATAACCTATAACCACCTTATTATATTACCACATAACATACCAATATTAGTGAAAAGACTTTACAGGATAATATAACCAATGTCCACTCTAAATATTAGAAAGAAAAAAAATTTAAATCGGATGAGAAGTTTCAAAGATTACCTCCTACGTCTAAACTTACAAACTATACTGTATTTGTAGTAATATTTGTAGATTACTTCATTGCATTCTTTTGTGAATATTTCCACACGCATTGAAAATTTGACCAAAGGCAAATTACTTAAAAAAATATACATATAATTGTATACAGACGATTAAGATTGATCAATGCTTTGATAGGTAGGTCCACATAATTTTGATAATTGTTTGCACGTTCTGTAAACCTTTTGTTTCTTGAAGGTACTCAATAATGTTGATTTGATGGTTATTGATTTCATGAATTTGAAGTAGTCTCAAAACATAATTTTTTCGACGTGCCATTATGTACATGAGTGAAGAAAGCATTATCTAAATGCAAAATTATTATTTTTTGAGCGATGACGCAGAAAACTCTTCAAATAATTAGACCGAAAACAGAATATTGTTTACGCTTTCGCTACTTTACTTAATGTTTGCATTCTGTTACGTATTCATAAACCTTCATTCCAAGGAGACACTTAATAACTTTTGACTAATGCCTACTTTCTACTCTCTCCGTTTACCAAATGTTGAAATTTATTTTATTTTAAAATTGCCTTTAAACCAAACAAACACTTTTTATTCAACAAAATTCCTTAAAAAAATAATAATATGTGCAGTTTTTATATAAAATTTCAAAAAATAAATAATTCATTAAAACAACTTCCACTAAATAAAATTTTGACATTCGTGTATTACAAAACTGTTTTTGCATGTATGAAGGTATGTCCAAATATTTTAGATTAGATATGTAAAAGGATTTGAATCACCTTTTTTTTTAAAGAAATAAAATAATTTAACTTAATATTAACTTCTAAGTCTAATATAATAAATACACAAACGAAATTTTTGCATAATCCTATTTTGAATATTTTTCCACTTAACATTCCACATTGACCAAATGACCCATAATAATTAACACCTCGAACTCCCCCCTCCCTTCACCTACCCCCTCACCCACCCCTTCACCGTAACACATTTGCTTGGTTCAACTTTTAAAGATCGTTGTTAGTACACAATAATCCTGAGGAAGAGAACATTGTTCTCGAAACATGTAGATTTTTTAATCTAATAAAGTGGTGAAAACAAAGTAATTTGTGTTTTATTTTAATAATATTTTTTACCGTTTTATTTATTAACAACTAATCTTAAAAAATATAATATAATATTTTTTTGTTAACATAATACTTTCGTGAGAATTCACTAAAATACTTAAAATTTTCATTAACATAACATTTCAAGCTTTTTAGATATGGCCCATATTCTGTTATTATTTAATCAAAATTCATATTTATTTTAACTTTTTATTCTTTAACATCTATTCTTTAAAAAAGATTATTTTACATTTTTCGGTAAACATAATATTTTCATGAGAATTCACTTTTCAGCTAGCCTCTAGGCTATTGTAGCCAAGCATACCCTGGAGAAACTCAGTTGGGTAAAGCCAAGGATAATGCCAGTACAGGTGGACCTCGACTTTCGAACATTCGACTTTCGCACAATTCGCTATTTCGCACATTGTCACGCTGTGGGGTAAAGATATCCCCCTCTCGCTCGCTTAAAAGCAAGTGGAATCCTAGTATCACTTGCATCTTACTTCTTTCCGTCACTTTGCTTGTGAGCTAGCTAGGAAAGAGATTTAGTCTTGCGCAGGAAGGAAAGATAATAATTTACCATTTAAAATATTATTAATCTTAGACAATGCTCCAAGACACCCAAAATCTCTACAGAATTTATACACGGAAATCAATGTTGTGTTTCTTCTTCCCAATAATATCTGCCTTATACAGCCTATGGACCAAACGGTGATAGCTATGTTTAAACGATAATTATATGAGGTCAATAATGACTCAGGCTATCGAGGCAACTGACAGGGAAGGTGGGCCTACATTAAAAGATTTCTGGAAGAACTACAATGTATGAAACGCAATAAACAATATTGGAGACACGTGAGACATATAGCGTGCGCTGAAATAAAAGAGTCAACCATGAAAGGTTCATGGAAACAATTTTGTAAATTGTGATGAAACTCCAGAAACTATCACAATTGATATAGTCCGCCTAATGAATGAACTAAACTTAGATGTTACTAATGAGGATGTTAATGAGATGATAAAATCTCATTCAGAACCTCTAACAAATTAATATTTAATTGAGCAACAGGAGTATGAAAATGAAAATGAAATATATAATGAAAGTGAGGAAGAAGAAGCTGATCAAATCATCAAGACTTTAACAATGAAAAATATGAATGAAGCCTTCATGCATCTTGACAATTTTTTAAATATTATGGAAGATTGTGATCCCAATGGAGAACGCATATCTCGAGTGTGTAGGCCGATCAATAAAGACATAGCATGTTTTAAAATACTATTTGAAGAAAAGAGAAAGAAGAGTGGCAAACAATTAGCTCTTGATAACTTTTTAAGGGAAACACCCGCAAACCCCGCTTAAACATGTCTCTTAAACCACTTAAACATCATATATTTACTTGATAAGTAAATATTTTAAAATAAATACAATTTTAATTTTTTTTACTTCCCTCTACTTTCGAACATTCAACATTCGCACACATTTTCAGGAACCAATTATGTGCGAAAGTTGAGGTCCGCCTGTATACGTCTTTTAATTTTAGTAGGTACTTATAGAAAATTTTTGAAATCATTCTAATTTTAAAAACGGAATGAGATCAGCTGTTTCATTCTAGCAAATTATTACGGACGGGCAACGAGATTATATTAGGTCCTTACATATGAAATTGGCGTTTTGCCGTACTGGCAAATTTGATCTCAAATATCTTCTCTTTGGTTAGGAATTCCAAATCCAAATTTATACAGCTATTTACTCATGTATTTGTGTTTTGAAAATTATAATTCATTTGTTTTTTCCTCAATTGTTTTTTTCTTTGCGTCATTCAGTTTACAAAATGAAAAACTTGAAATATCGCGTTATTTATGAGTACGAGTTCCACCGTGGCACCAGTGCTGCAGAAACGGCTCGAAGGATTAATGATGTGTATGGCGACGGTGCCGCAAAAGAAAACACAGTGCGTTTTTGGTTCCAACGTTTTCGTTCTGGAAATTTCGACGTGCAGAACAAGCCCCGTGGACGGCCGGAGACCAAAGTTGATAATGAAGAATTGAAGGCTATTGTGGAAGCGGATCCATCGCAAACCACATCCGAGTTAGCTGCAGGCTGCGGTGTTAGTGATAAAACTGTTTTAATCCACTTGAAGCAAATTGGTAAGGTGGAAAAGCTTGAAAGCTGGGTACCTCACGAATTGAGTGAAGCAAATCAACAAACGCGCGTTGACTGCTGCGTTGCATTACTCAACCGGCACAATAATGAAGGGATTTTAAATAGAATCATTACCTGTGATAAAAAGTGGATCCCGTACGATAATCGGAAGCGCTCATCGCAATGGCTGAACCCTGCCGAACCAGCCAAACCATGCCCCAAGCGAAAATTGACTCCAAAAAAGTTACTTGTGAGCATTTGGTGGACTAGTGCTGGTGAGGTTCACTACAGCTTTCTTAAATCTGGCCAGACGATTACGGCAGATGTCTATTGTCAGCAACTGTAAACCATGATGGAAAAGCTAGCTGCTAAAGAACCGAGGCTGGTTAATCGCTCTAGGCCACTGCTGCTTCATAACGCTAGACCACACACTGCACAACAGACGGCTACCAAATTAGCGGAGCTTCAATTGTAATGTCTAAGACATCCACCGTACTCTCCGGACCTTGCCCCAACAGATTACCATTTTTTTCGAAATTTGGATAACTTCTTGCAAAGGAAAAAATTCAACTCCGATGGGGCGGTCCAAACCGCCTTCAAAGATTTTATTGATTCCCGTCTGAATGGTTGTTTTAGTAAAGAGATCGATGAACTACCTATAAGATGGCAAAAGTGCATAGATAGCAATGGTACATACTTTGATTAAATAAATATATTATAATAAAATAAAATCGGCTTTATGTTCCTCCCATACTAAACACCAATTTCATATGTAAGGACCTAATAATTACTGGGGATTGCCGCCTTAAGCCTTTGCCATACTTGCCTCCTGGTTTCGGACAGCCATGGTGGTAATGCTACACGCGCTTTATTAATGAATTATTGCCCATTCTTTTCGTGTATTAACTCTCCTTGGTGAGCAATTACCGCAGCTTGACCACCGCTGATGTTCCGCTGCTGGACTCGGTCACGGCTCGCTCGCCGTGACGGTCAGGGGCGCCAGGTCTCACCAGGTCTCATGTCTCATCACGGTTGAAGACAGAAGAAAACGAATCTCAACATTAGATATTATGTATTCATAGGTTCCGCACCCTTGGAGATCTGATTTTTCGCAAACGTGGGAAAGCGGATATACGTAGCTACTTGAAATACCCAAGAAAATCATTGAATGATTACTTCGTGGTGCGCCATTTTAATTAAAAATATAATTTTTATTTAAACTTTGTACTGTACACACAATATGAGTTATTTATTATAACTATAGTTTCAAGAGACTGCTCCTTTCGAAACTAAATCAGTAATAAAAAACTGATATTGTGTGTGTGGTACATTAATATTTTCAATTACCAGAGAAAAGCCAAGTATTTATTAGGTTGATACATATTTTTTTTAAGATGTTTACAGCATTAATTTTGTGGTTGGACATAACTATTAATTTTAATTAAGCAATTAACCACTTAACTAAGTGGTTAATAAAAAGTTTTTTAATTTTAATTAATAATTAATTAATGATACATAATTACCCGCCGTAAAAAAAAGTAAATTATGCAACCTTGCTTCGCAGCAATCCTTTTCAGGATTGTTGCGAATCCTCTGCAGGATTCAGGAACCAGGATTCTCTTACACCTTTGATGTGATTTTTGATGGTTTTATATGTTTAATCTGTATTTGCTTTTGTTTATACATGTTCATATATCTTTAAATTATTTATAACATTTACGAATTAAATTTGTGTTTTTTTGTATATAAAAAATAAATAATTTTAAATAAAAATTTAATTGAAAAGAAATCAAATTTTTTCAGTATTCGAATTTCAATTCATTTTAAGAATTCAAAAAAACGAAGAGACAGCTGTATATGCTTGTCTTGAATATGACCCACCCGTGCTATTTTTGCATTTGGCAGTGACTTTAATACCCTCCACCTTCACTCAAGGTGAAGGATCTTTCTAAGTGGGAAGTCTTTCTTTCTTGTTAAATCTCTTGTGACATTTCTTTACGTACGTCGCTTTACATGGGGCTTTTGTGTTTGTGTTTCTGAATATTTAGTCTTCAGGGTTCGCTACCGCGTGTATGGATTGGAAAAATGCTTACAATACTTTTCTCTTCAGATACATTTTTAATATCTCAAAAACTAACAAAGTAACAGGAATTTAAATTTGCGTTTTGCATGAATAATTTAGTTCCATTCGGTGGAGTCGCGTGACGCCATCTCTCGTACCCGGTGTACATAGCTGCTCGTGCTCCGGCGCCAGGCTATGCGGACATGTGACGTCACAGGCCAGTTGGAGGTTAATCTATCAATCTTAATATTCTTTTTCTCTGTTTTTTATTGTCAGATTTCAAATTTTTTTTCACCGCAACCATGACATTCAATAGTTATGGAGATATGCGACATTAAAGTTTGCATTTTTTTTCAATATTTCTGATTTTTTATCGTTCAACCTTGGACTATCATTACAGTAGTTTATATTGAAAATGAAAAATTCATTCCCATTAATATAAGTCTAATAAAATGATAAAAACCTTTCAATTCCAATTGGAAAAAATCAATTTGAAATTTCTGCAGGGTTTTTATCATTCTATTTAACTTTTACTGAAAGTGGTGGATTTTTCGTTGTCGTATAAGTCATATAAGTTGATAAAAAAAATGCAAACTTTGATATTGCGTAACTCCATGGCTATTGATATTAGGTCATGATTGCTTGCACATTAAAGCAGGACCGGCAAAATATTGTAGACCAAGTCTGTCACACCCTGTTTACATGTGCATGTTGCTAGAGCAGACCCTTAGAGTATATACAATCCATATACTCTAAGAGTATATACTCTATAATTGTATATACTCTAAGAGCAGACCGAAGACACATGTCGTGTAGGTAATTGGAATATTGGGCTGAGTTTTAAATAATAAAGTTTTTTTTTTGTACCCAGTGTCTGGGTACAAAATACTTTAAAAAAACCGCGGTAAATCACCAACTACAAGGACGAATCTGGTGAACTTCAAGAAGTCAAAGAAGTGAACGTCAGAAATGCTGCAAATTTGAACAAATTGCGTCAGATAGTTTCGGCTATGGTATCTTCGTTATCAACGACCACGACAAGTTATTCAGCCATGATGTTCTCTTTCTTCCAGGACTTCGACTTTCGTCAATCTTTCCCAGTATTATGAGATACACGATTTCGTAATTCTCTGGATGTCTCATCACATTCGAGATTTTTAAGCATTCGGATTTCCATTATTCTAATTACTTATTTTTCTATATTCATCCGAACTATAACATCTTCATTCGTCACTTATCTTTAGTATTCTTCCGTAGATCCACATCTTAAATGTTTCAAGTCGCTTTAAGCCCGGTTTTTTCAAGTTGGATTAAAATATAAGTACGTTTAAAGCATAGATTTTTACGGAAACGGATCGTTTGATTGGTGGAGAACGTAAAAATCCATGCTTTAAACGATCTTTTACTTTAATCCAACTTGAAAAATGCTTCTATTCCAAGTAGCATCTGGCCATTCGCATTCGTAATCCAAGGTTTTTAATGTACAAATTCTTAAATAGGAAAAAAAATTAAATACCGTTTGGAGATGGTTCTTGAGTTTCACTGTGTTTCCATTGTGTGGGGTTTATTTACCTCTGACTTTAAAATGAATGAAGTCCAGGTGCAGAAAAGGCTGTTGTTACATTTGAATAAGGCTCTACTCATGTTGTATTGTTCTCTTTAGGAGTGTTTTGGGCCATTGTTCTTCCATGTTACATACCATTGTCGAGCGTAAGGCTGTACGATATTTAAACTCTATCCAAATAGGTACCGTACCCAACTATTAAACTACCACACGCCCAAGACATTTCTCTACCACTTATGAGCCGTTAATACTCGCATATATTTTCTTCTTCTTTCCTCTCTCATTGAAAATGGAAACTATTACGAACTGTACGAAGTTTTCTTTCCGTGTTGTGCTTATTAAGAATTTACATGATTCATTATTTTATTTCAATGACAACTGACTTAGAAAACCATTAAAATATTTTATTACTTCGTGCTGCCAATAGGGAAAAATAGCGCAGAATATTTTCAGAGTAAATTTACAAACAGCATCGTTGAAACCATAATTTAATAAGCACAATTTATGAGTTAAATATTTGATATATAATGTATTACCAGCCGTCAACCCGTGAAAAATCACGGAACATAGTAATTGCTGGATTTTGAAGCTGAAAATTCATGAATAGAAAACAATTTGTTTTTTAAATTGGATTTATTCGCTTAAACCTAAAACTAATTTCAAATTAACCTACAAACTAATTTCATCGACTTAAAACCTAAAGTATATTTACAGCAGCAACTCTTTAATGACGACGTTTTTGGTGAGTGTTCGGTGCTGATCATCAGTGATGTTGTTGTAATTCTGTGCTGACGTACATTCGAAACTAGGAGAGTTGATAATTAGAAAATTACGATCCCCGGATTAGTCCTGGTATTAGAAAATGCTCATTTGTATACTGATTTTGCATTTATAAAAAAATGTCATAATGAACAAATACAATTCATGTAAGAAAATTATATACTCGTATAAGTAAATGAATAAGGAATTTTGAATAAAAAATAACTGAAATAATATTGCAAGATTGACACGAATGTGAAATAATTTTACTATAAGGGAGTGTCCATAAACCGTGGGGCCTGAACAAGGAGGGGGGGGGGGGGTAGATAAAGTTCTACGCTGGACCACGTGAGGGGCGGGGGGTGGGGAGAGTCAGGGTCAAACTAATAATTCTTTCATTTATTTTATTTGGCCAATCAAATACATATATGCAATCGATAAATCTACGCAGATCGGTTTGCACATTATCAATAATATGAAAATAGTTTTGGTATAAGAGAAAACAGCACAAAATCTCTTCTGGAATTAATAGGAAAAAACTACGTTTTACTCGGGAGGGGAGGATTCATAAGTGTTCAAAATGGAACCACGTGTTTTTGGACGCCCGCTTATGAAGCTCGAAGCAATCGAGTTTTTCTTCGTTTACTCAAGACACTTCTAGATTTCTATAGTAGTTTCTTTTCCCAGAGTTTTTTTTTAATGAAATTACTAAGGTAGGGCAAAGACTCAATGAGTTTTTATTGTTCTTTATGTTGTCGGTATACAACATTATCTATCATAAATATAAAGTTTACCTTTTGCAAAGTACACTTTACTTCATGGAGTGTATAAATTTTCACTCGTATAAATGCCTATTTTATTTATTTAAAATAGCGTTTAATGTGATAATGTCGTTGAGTTTTAATCCATTACAGATGTGTCGCGATTTATGTAGTAGTTTTAAAATGTTCTCTATAAGTTTCCGATGTGCGGATTGTATGGAAAAGGCTGGCAGCTGGCACAAACACAGTTCTCACGCAAATCTTGTATACAGAATACAGATTGATTAAATTAACAGTGTTCTAATTACATGAAGCTAATAAGAGCAGTGTTGAAAAATGTAAATGTTGTCGACAAAAAACTAAATAAAATAATCACGATATATCGGGTTTCACACGTAAACAAATTGCGCACTAAATGATGTTCGGAGTCTGTCACACGCTGTGCAATCTATTAATTGTTATAAGCTGACTTTATAACACGTGTATCAAAAATATTTTCGAACGGAAACAGATTCAAAAGAAGTTTTTTGTTCTATATACAATCTAAAGCGCTCTTTATATTGTATATGCGCAAAACAGGAGAATGTCATTCATTCATTCACTTCGAAGAACTGCCGAGAGAATGCAATTAACGCAGCCTCGAGTCGCGAAGTCCTAGTACCTAGTAGGAAGGTCCAATGATTTTGGGGGTCAAAACACTGATTGACAGTGAAGAAACATGATTGACTTTCCATTCAATATTAATAATTATTTGCATAATTGAGGTCCTGCATTCTTCCATACCTCAAAATGCAGTACCAATGTAACGAATAGGCACACCGTAACGCGTAGTGTGCAACTTTTAAACAAACTGAGAGGTCATGTCGATGAATTTATGTCAGCATAAAAAGCTTCAGGCAGAAGATCGCTTCCAAATAAGGTAGACATCTTTCCATTTAAGAAAAACAATTGAATTATTATGTGTAAGCGATTCGTACGACGCACGTTGTTTCCTTGTGTTGGTATTAACGGGTATACACCCCAATACAACAAAGCAATGTGTCTCGTACGCACGGTTTACACATACTAATTCGATTGTCTTCCTTAAATGGAATGAGGTATACTCCCTCATAAATCTGTCAAACAATTATTTGAAAAAAAAATAATACAACGAACTTTAGTTTTCTTTATTGCGCTGATAGCTGTAACGATAGCTATAACTGCACGATAGTGTGCCAGTGTTTTCTTGTTGTCAGCTCGCTTAGCAGCGTAAATCGATAATTTTCAACTAAATTTTATACGATGTGTCTGAGGCCACCTTAAGCGTTTTGTTCCCTAAACGCCTTAATTAACTTATCGAGTGTGGCCCTCATCAGCTCTCGACTAACGGATGTGCAGAGCTCTTTGTCTCGAGAATCCATACATATTTATAAGGAGGGTCCCGACGTCACCAGCCCCTCGTGAAGGTTGGCTGATTTTTACATACAAAGGTAACGACTGCTCGGCCACTTCCCAGACTATCGGCCGCCCATGTGAAGATAACATCATAACAAACACATTCGCCGCTAGGGCCGTTAACTTTATAGGGAGATTCGATTTCTTTCGATTATGTAGTGCAATTTGAACTCCTCGAATTCAATTGAATAAAAAATCCCTGAAATTAGATTAATAAATAAGATTATTATGCAAATAGTTTGAAGATAAAAATATCAAAAAAAATCGAAAATAACCTTCACGAAGACTTAATCTTGAAATGGAAACACGATAATGGAATAAAAATTAATGAATAAATTTATTATAACTTTGTTTACACCGCATTTTTATTAGTTTTTTACGACAACATGTTTCGGAAACAACGTTCCCTTTTTCAGGTTGAGTCTTAACTGAATATTTTGGAACATTGTTTCCGAAACATGTACCTAGAGTGGTGTAAACAAAGTTATAATAAATTTATTCATTAATAATGTCACCACAACGTGAAAGCCTGCCTGAAAGATGTATTCTTCAATAAATTAAAAATTAATATTAAAAAAACTAATCATATGTTAATGCATTCTGCAACGACAGAAGACAAATACAACGACTTGACATTCATATGACACTTTTTGACTTCATAATAATTACTCTTGGAAATATAGATAAATACGTATATTTAAGGACCAGCCTGATAAACCTGATTAAAATGTAAAATCTTACCAATACAAAAACGCCTTCACCTAGAAATTTTGAAACAAATGTGTAAAAATCAAATTAAATACTCTTAAAAAGTATAATGTCTCACTAAATCGTCGCGTTTTATCACAAGAAGACGTTTTTACTTAAAAGACCCGTATTGGAATTTTTTTTTAAATATCTCTAAAACTAGGGGATTTAATGATGCAGTAATAAATTCTTTACTTCATATTAGAATTCGGTAGTCAGATGGCAGAAGGGACCATCTATCATTTTGAATAAAGTTGAGGAAAGCAATAAAAAGATCTCAATTTAGCGTAGGTACCAACCAAAATATTTAGATAGTGACACAGATTTTTAAAGAATTAATAAACTATTTTAAGTTATTTTTAAAGGTTGTTAATTTGGTATTGATTTTATTTAAAATTTAAACGTAAAATATTGATATAATTCAATATTTAATATAGATATTTCATATTGTAATGCAGATGACTCCTTTTACCATCGAAATTTTATCGAGATTTTTTTCAGATGGCTTCTATTGCCAGGTTTCTCAAGAGAGTCAAATATTAATCAAGACTTACCTACCTATTATTGTGAATGCATGTATTGTGAATTGTACTCTTAATCACAAATATGAGGTTATTTCGTTTCCCATGTAAATAGCTTCGCTCTGTAACACTTCTATAATTTATCTTAATTAATAAAAAATATATGACAGGGTCGCAATCACACCAACAAAATTGCGTTGATGAAACCCTATGATCTTTTGGATTTGATGATTTCTAATTTCTACAATTTTTTTTGGTTCGATATTCGTTTATTAGAGCTTTGAGAGGCCCTGTCTGCAAGCGATCAGGTGACCCACATTCTGTTGATAAAGACAATAATATTTACATTTCTCGTCTCCATTCTGAAATGTCGCCCGGGACGCCCACTGCTCGCGGCCGTAAATTCTCCCATGAAGTGGATGTGGCATTCCACACTAAGCGCGGTGTATTTATATATCAGTAGATATATATATCTACAAAAAATTAATAATGAAATATGTAAGCCACGTAGTCTTCCAAAATTCTCGGATAATGATAAATTCTGCACAGTATACTTTATTTCCGATTCTATGCTAACTTTTAACTTAACTTAAACAGCTGTTGTGTACCTAACTGTACATAGTAGGTACTTACTCACATTTGGATGTTATTTCAGGCTATCAACCCTAATCTCCAATACCAAGAAACGATTTGAGGGAGGTTATTGTGTAATATTATTATAGCGAGAATGCTGATAACAGCGATGTCAAGCAACGGCGCTCAGTCAACCGTAATCGCAAACTGTTACGCACGCAATACAGGGTCGCTCATCCGTGACCGCGTTATCTCTCTAGAGAATTCTACAACATTCCATCGAGTGAATGACTACGTATAATCGTCTAGAACGTTCCACGGGCTTCTCGTTACACCTTGACTAAACCTTTCGACGGAATTTTTCTATAAAAGCTCACGCAATTCAGTTTGTGATGACAACGATGCGATATCTATAGCGTAAAAGAGTGTGATCAGTGATTCGAGATATTAAAACAAGCGATGTATGATAAAGGGGCGATTATTGGAGCTATGCCGTGTAAATAGGCACAGCTCCAGGGAAATAAATTGTCTGTGCAAATAACAATCGTGTTTAAAAAACAAGTCAATCGGGATAAAGTTCAGACCCAAAACCACCCAAGAATAGCATCTACTGACTCACCAGATGGCTGAATCCTGGATCTCTTGCACAAAACTGAGGCGTTCCTCCCGCGCGATTATTTAATTTTAATTAAGAATTCGATTGTCATGTCTTGCAGTTGTATGTTGCGGCGTTAATTCAATATATTTTTAATACCGCGTGCTGGCGCAAGCGGACCAAAACACAGCGGCGCGATATTTAGAGTATATAATCCAATATAAATCACAGTGTGATGGCGAGGTTTATTAATTTATATAAAAAGGAATGCGATGCGAATAAAAACGTCACCGCCGACGCTTCAAGGTCAGAATGCGAAGTGAGCTATCATACCAATGCGACATCTGTCGTCGCATCCCAAGCCATCTAGCCAGGGAAGAGTCACTCCGGACAGACAAAAAATATAATAATTATTTGCACAAACACGCGATATTAGTATACAAACAAATGCAGTAATTACTAGTTCTCATTGATACGTAAATGGTATCAACTTTTATAGTAATAGTTCTTTTAAAGCATAAATTTTTACGAAAACGGGTTGTTGATTGGTGAAAAAAATTAGGAATTTCGTGAACTAAACTGATACAAGCGATTGCATAATTGTTCATGATTTACTTCGGATGGATATAAACATAAGTAATAATCAAAATATCCACGCCTGAATACTGAATACCATTATTCATATTCGTCATCGCAGTAATTTAAATGCAGCCCATGGCTGCTTAACATTTGTCAGCAACATTTTCGGAAAACCATTACTGTTCGAGGCGTACACATCAAAATGGCGTTTTGCATACAAATGAGCGAGAAATATGATTTATGCGAATATTTATCGAAAATAAATGAAATGTGGATTTAAATGCAAGCTAGAACCTTGGATATTCTTTCTGTGATTTAAAAATGTACCTTTTTTTAATTAGAAGAATAAATATTTCGTACCTACTTCGAAAACCCTGCTTTGCCGTCTGTCATAGAATCCGAACTTGTCTGAAGCTAATGCTTACAAGAGAGGCTTAAAGTTTATTTGTTCGATCCCAACTTAATTACGAGTATAGGCAGCTTCTAAACATTGTAAATTGTATATTTTGATATAATGTTTTTTGGCTCTCAAAAACAACATCGATGTGGTTTGCTATATACATTCGGAAAGATACGACAGAGTAGGTATTACCTAAACATCTTCGAAAGAAGACTCATCCTAACACAAAGACAAGATCCACTTCGCTTCTTCCGATTCTGAGTTCTGTATCCACTGTATAGATTCTACACGCGTACTACAGCAACTTATTATGATAACCACTGTAAATAACACCGTTCCATTAAATTGTTCCGCCACTATCATACATAACTTGATCCTCACAGTAAACCATGGCGGATATTTACGAACACGAATTATGTAGTCTGAGGCGGTTCAACATTAAAATGTTATCCCTCTGAGTACAATTCACTCAGTACACTACTAATACCATTACTATATCATCATTTACCTCCTTAAATACATTGCATACATCCATTAATTACATTGAAAATAAATTTTCTCTCATTTTTTAATTTAAAAAAAAACCGCTCCCAAAATCTGCACCCAGCCCCGTAATTACCAAGCCGGCAACTGCATAGAATTATTCATTAATAAAAACTTTTAAATAATATGAATTTAAAAAATAATAATTTGTACGACAGCAACCAATAGAAACAGAGTTGTCGACTAAAGTATAACTGGAATTAACTTTGGTATGATCAACTCATTCTGTTATTATCTGTCTTCTTCTTTTATATAGAGATAATGGTAGTGTAAATGAGAGAGATTTTTTTTTGCATGTTTCGTACAAAACCTCTCGGCAGTTTTTTAACGTTTTTACGTATAGTTATTCTTAAAGTAGTTATCAATTACCATAGATATTATCCACGATACATTAGCGGTACAGTTTATTTATTCTGGCGAAGGGGCATTTCGCAAAAAATCCATCATTTCTATGCAACGTTGTCTTCGCTTTAACATTTTATTAGAGTATAGATATTATAATCATTTTATTATTTAACTCTAGGAAATAAGACATAAGTCGGAATACAAGAAATTAATGATTCGCAGGCATATTATCTATTAAATTGTCCAACAGGCTGAATTGAAAATTTGGTTCTAATCCCTCTCTCCATCACTCTTAACAATACCTACTGTCAAAAATTGTACTGTATGATGTGTGCACAATAATTAGTTGCAATAATTATGATTCATAATTTTTGAATTAAAGTAAAATAAAACTAAAGACACGTTAATTCCCTAAATTCCTTTTGAACCGTTGGTGGATTTTAAAAAAAATGTCCCATAAAATAAAATAAATGAAGAGTTTCTCAAAGATTTTTAACACATGTTACATTTTATTTAATTATTAAAATTTTAGGTTCTTTTTTCATTAATTTTTTTTTTTTAAATTGATTGAGTCTTTATTTAACTAAAATTTATATTATAAACATGCACCTTTGCCATTTTTAAATATGTACATAAATAAATTAAGATTATTTGATTATTTTGATCTTATAGACCATAGACGAAAGAGACGTATTTATAAACCACAGAGAAGGTATTTATGGTATTTATAAACTGGCAACACAATGTAGGCCGTCAAATATTTGAATTTATTTTCCTAACGTCTTCGATATTCGAAGTTTTGTGATACAACATATTGAAACTATATAAAATTTTCTAAGAAATCGGCAGAAGTCTTTTGTTTTATTGGTTTTGAGATCCATCTATAGATAGTCTATATGTACGAGTTATTAATTCATATTACTGGAATATCGTCTGCTTCTGCATTATCGTACAACGTTTGATTTGAACAAATGATTATAAGAATTGTGTTCTTTTGATATATAGCAAAGCTTGATTATTTTAACGTTTGAAATAGCTTAGCCCTTGCGATTTATTTATTTTTAGTGCAGCATATTAGAAGTAAGTGGCCATGATGTCGTCAAAAGAGAACCGGGCAGAAATTGAGAGACTATTGACAGGTGTACCAGAAGAGGAAAAGGAAGATGTTGCCTTTCTTTTGTCCAAAATAATTTCCCACGAGGCTTATGGAAAACCGTACGTATCATATTTTTCAGTCTGATTGTGCCCAAGGCTAAATCCAAGTTCATGGTCCCATCGCATTTATAATAAAAATGAGTAAGTATTTACACTATATTATTGAATGTGTTAATAACAGAATGAAAGATAATTTATGTTTAAATAATAAGTATTAAATAAGATATGTATTACATTTTAAAGTTTCGAAAAATGTACTGTATATTTTGACATTTCATCTGAGGAAAAATGTGTAAATCAAAGACAGTGTATAAGGCCCGGTTGCGCCATCAGAAGTAAGAGTAAGAGTTAAGCAAACAGCACAGATTTTTACGAAAACGAGTGTTTTGATTGTTGGAGAACGCAAAAATCTATGCTTTTTTTTAACTCTTACTCTTACTTCTGATGGCGCAACAGGGCCTAAGTTATATTTTTTATAGACGAAAGAAATATGATGAATAGCTTTTTCTTTTATATACCCTTTTCCATGATTCTTAAACTAATGACTGACATTCAAAATGTATGGTAAAATTTTCGAAACTTTAAACTGTAATATCGTTTTTAATACTTATTATTTAAGTGTTAATTATCTTTCATTTTGTAATCAGGACATTCAATTATATAGTGAAATACTCATTTTCATTGTATATACAATGGGACCATGATCTTGGATTATGTCTTCCAACGCTGAACGTAGGCCTCCCTCATTGCTGTCTACAAACCCCAATCCTCTTCAATCCCAATCCTCTTCAATCCTAATCCTCTTCAATCAGAAGTCACCAGTCTTCTTAATATTGTCAGTTCAATGTATTAGTGGTTATGTGCAGGGGGTGAAATTAAGGTGCAGGGACCTGCCTAACGATATTATGGGACTCTAGGTGATAATATCACAACGTGAACTATTTAATAACAGACCTGAAGCCTAGAACTCCCGAGCCGATCCGACAAACCAAGTGTCATCATGTATCTGTCACTATCAATCACAATTGGATCTGCCATATTTTCGAAGCCAAAACAATGTTTCTAGGCCTTATTTTTAAAAATTTATTTTCGATTTCTCTATTTCTCCTGGCTTCCATTTTCTCTGTGATTTTGAGACACTTTGGAAGCCTCTCTTGGGACTTGCGTGACTATCAGTCTGCAATGATCATGTGAAATCACACATGTGGTAAAAAATTGATAATTTTATATTATGAAAATTGCTCTTAATATTTCATTTCTTTTCACAATGTGGTGTGTAAAACATGTTTGTTTTTCTGGCCAGAAATACAATTTCAAATCATGGTAGATCTATGTTTATACTCAGATGACCCCAAGCTGTTATTCTACATACCAAATTGATTTTTTAATCACTACTCTAAATACCATATGTTGAGAAATTTACAATGTCTATGTGAGATTATTTGTATGCGTATACAAATCTCGAAAAGTATCTGATGAAGTCCAAATATTTATTATTATTTCAGTTATCAATGGGGCCCAAGCGACTTTGAGTTGGGCTGCGGCATGGGCAAGGGGAAGTTTGGGAGGGTTTACTGCGCGAGAGAGAAAAGAACTGGACACATAGTGGCCATCAAAACTCTTTTCAAATCTGAACTGACAAAAGCCCATGTGGAGAGACAAGTTCTCAGAGAAATTGAGATCCAAACTCGCTTGAAGTAAGTTCCTCTTATTTTTAAATTGAAAATTATAGTTTAAAAACAAATTTGTAGTATGTCAGAACCGAGACCTGATGCAAGATGCGTAAAACTTGGCCAAAATATGTCTAGACTAATCAGAACTCCAGTTATGTATGGGTCCGAGATATGAACACTTAAGACAGCAAAAACGTAAGAAGATAAACCCATCTGAGATGTAGTGCTTGGTAGCAAATGCCAGAGTTAAGGGATCCCGCAGATGACTGTTGACTTCGGTCAAAAATATAATTTCATATTTTTGTATACTTGTTTTTTGTAACAGTATTTTGCATTCTTTTTTGCAGTGAGGCTTGTTCAAGGCACCAATGTGTATTGAAATGTTACATAATGATTGCTAAGAATAAATAGAATACTAAGGGCCGGTTGTTTGAGTAATAGTTAAGCAAAAAACATAGATTTTACAAAAACGGATGTTTTGATTCATGCAAAATGACAAAAATATATAATTTTTTCTTAATTATTACTCTTGCTCCTGATGAGACTGGACCTAAAATCCTATTTGCAATCCTTGATGCTGTGTGTGATGTGCCAACATACATAATATTAACTCAATAAATATAGCCTGCCCAACATAACTTGGCATGCGGCAGGATTGAAACTAAAACCCGCCCCACCCGCACCCGGCGGCAACCCCTCGCCCTGTACTTCAGTACAATTTTGTATTTGCTTGGGAGCTGTGACATCTTGATTACCAATATACACTGAATTATTATGTCCAAAACAACCAAAACAGTCCGGGGTGGTGCAAGAACAATTGCCAATGAAGTATTAAAGTTTTGCGAAGCTGAAAAAGCAGACAGTTTGACATGAGTTTGACAGATATAGCGGCCGCCGTGGAGCGCGCTGTTACCCTACCAAATTTATATTGACACTGGTCACCGGACATTCAGTACATTATGTATTGTGTAATAAATTTACAACCTGGCAACTTCTGTTTCGCGACAGTGGCGACCTCCCTCGCACGCCTAGTTATCGTGGTGGCA
>JADDOH010014214.1:0-63855 GCA_016648135.1 Agrypnia vestita | reverse complement strand
GGGACGTAACGTCGGGATTATATCTTAATTATCTTTAGGATAGAAGCGAGGTCATCATACGTGCATTCTGCATTTCAAACGTATTACTAACATATATAAATACATATTATTGCGTTTTACAAATTGAATATGATCGCGGGATATAGGCATTCCGTCCGATTATGCAATGTTAACATCCAACGTAGCATAATGAGATCTTATTACCGGTGGTAGACTCTCGAGGTTAGTCACGCGATTGTTGTATAAATGGAATAGTGAAGGGGATTGAAGAATGAGATACACTCGCGATACAGGTAGTTGTATGTAACTGGGATCAAATGACGGGGTGCGTGTTCTCGGTCCAGGGGATGAACGGGACTGCGGAGACACTCTGGGTGGGTCTAAGTAGAATTGCGCAAAGCCTCCACACAGTTAAAATGTGTTCAGTCAAGCAAAGGTGAAGCATTTCGAATCGGACCAGAGCGTCGTGCCTCAAACACAGCCGGAGGGAAGAAGCCCCTACGTTCTTTCACTCCCCTTGGCTCGACGAGCTCGGGCTCTGGTTATGAATGTATGTGAATGTAATAACTCCGTACTCAAGGACGAGATAGGACGTTCCTCATGAACGAGAAATTATAAGATGCAGGTAGCAGTTCGGCAGTCAATACTTATGCTCGGGGCCGCTTTAATGAACGAGATCTGTCAGCAGTTTAACAATCAACTTTATGATCGGGACCGCATTCAGGAGCACGATGGCATTACTAACATCATCATTCTCATCATTCACCACCTTTTCTAACTTGCTGTATACAGAGACATTCGGGGTTCTCCTTTCCCGGCCAGCGAGAAACATATCAGGAACTACACAATCAACCGTAATAATCATGCTGTTTTACCATCATTTAATATCTCTAGTCAATAAGACTACACCGTGGGACCAATCACATCAACTATATTTGGCGATGCTAACATGGCTCTGACTGACGCGCTCAAGGGAGAGTCTTTTCCAGTCACCCAGTTAGTTCATTCAGCCCTTTAATTAGCAGTAAACATCATAATAATCCGGCTCATGTAGCCGCAACGTGGGATCCTCATCATTATACACCAGTCAATTTGACTGCCCCGCGGGATAATATACAAACCTTAATATCAGACGCGGGATTTCTTCCTGATATGTTTGTCGCCGGGAAGCGAGGACTTCGGGGGATTCCAGCAGGAGCAATAGAGTCTCGGCTTGATCTGGGTCTGCAGCTTAGTGTGGGAGGTTATGTCTAAACAGGAGTTAACCACCGGATGCGGCGATGCTCTGGGGCCGCATCCCCCTCCCCCTACAGGGGGGGGGGGGCATCTAGAATCCACGTTTGAACAGAAGTGGTTAGACACTTCTTAAATTTCACTTACAAATCTGTATCTTCCATTCCCTTAGAATCTCGGGCTGCGATAATGTCAGACAAAGCTTGCCCTGAGCCTCTGTTGCGCCTAGGTGTTGTGAATATATATATGTTTGTCTTCCCCTACTATGTACTATGAACAGATTGAGCAGATTGGACAACGTGAGACGCGCTATCGGTAGGTTTCTTACTTGTGTTTTGAATATAACGTATGCTATTATCTCTTGTAAATCTGTCATAAATGGGTGCCGCATGTGGTTGTGCTGACACTGTTCTAAGCTACTATTATGAGAAGTTGATAATCAAAGCGGGCGGAATCTTTAGCGTATGCCGTTAACTTGGCAACGATTGTATTGTTTTATATTACAGTATTTTAACCCCGAGGGTATTATAGTTATGGCGGTTCAATGTAAGGGAGTTTTGCTACTAGCGTTTATTCCTAGGCTACGCCGCATATAATTGGCTTTTAGGCCAACTCCGGACGTGGACGATATCGGCTATCTCTCATATAGGCGAAACTGTAGAATTCTAGAGCGGTTTCTAGAAGGACGAGTACGGATTAGTTACGTGCGTTTGTTATTTCCATAGTTAGGTAAGAATTCGATCTATATTAGTCTAGTCGCGTTAATAAGAATACGAATCTCACCACATATCAAAAGAATTTTGGATAGCTACGGACAGAACGGAGGGGGAATTTTCCTAACCACTAGATAGATCACGACTGGCCAATTTTGAAAATATAAATTCTTAGCAAAAAAAAAAAAAAAAAAAATATTAGCTTTCATGTAAATATACTTCCGAAGTTCTAAGTTCGACTTAAGTTTTCATCTAGTAGCTTAAAGCATAAAGTGTGTGCTTAAAAGTCCCAAAAGCCGTAATAAAGCTCAATTCGGTAGCTTAAAGTCTCAAGCTTTGGGCTTTTCGTAAAACTTATATTATTAAACTTTATAGTTAGGTATTTAGCTTAGGTGTACAGGTAGGTACGTTACAAGACTACCACATTCATCAATTTTTTGGAAGTCGTATATATATGTTGAACTTGTATACCTTGTTTTATAAGTGAGTTGTATCCCGACAATATGCCTAAAAAAACAATTGCTTAGAACTGACTACATGGGTGGAGATACAAAAATTCATTATTTATTTAGTTAATTATTCTGTATTTAGTTAATCATATAAATGCAGCACAAACCTTTAGCTTATTTTGTTAGAAAAATGTAATTATAATCTAGGAAATGTATTACCTATATGCAAGCATCTTTTTAAAATTAAATAATTAAAATATCTGATTCACACTGTAAAAATATATTTGCCGGCCATTCTATATTTTGTTACAAGCTTGTATTAAAAAAGGAATTAAGATATTTTATGAAGGAAATATTTGTATATATTATATTATCCATTTATGTATTAACCTTAAAATATAGATATACGTAATCGCGGATTTTTTATATAACCTTTTGAGTTTTCTACAACTTCTTTATAAAAAGTATTTAAATATCCCTAAACGTTAAGGCAGCGTTTGTAAAAAACGCATCGCTCTATCACTTTTTTGTTGACTTTAGTTTGTAAAATAGTTCACCACAAAAAGTCATTTTATTCTAAATATTGGTGAAAGAAATTTTAAAATTATATGAGTTGTTTCGGAGATAAGGTACCTCCTACATCAAAACTTACAAACTTTACCTCTTTATATATTAGTAATTGTAGATATGCAATTTGAATTTTTTTTATTAAATTAATTTTGTTAATGTTCGTAATGATGGCATGATACATGTGTCTTAGATATGTTAAATGTTTTAAAAATTATTAAAAATGTATCTGTAAGTACTTTTTTCATAGGGCTTACTGCTAAATAAATAAAGATATACTGTTAAAATATAAATTGACAGCCAGACAAATAAATGCCATGAATCGAGCAATAATTTTATACGCAGAAATAAAATGTTGTAAGGATTTAAAATATAACATTTTACTCGCAATTAAAGCACAGTTTTATTGTGAATTAAATCGGAAATAAAAATATTAATTCAGAAATCTTGGTTCCTGCAATAATGTTATGACTCATTGACAGGAACCGTTTATTCGCAATAAAATCGTGGAATAGCCCCACCGCACGCCACGGCGTACCATGCAGTGTCACCTTGCGAACAAAACTCTAATATATAAAATGAAATACAAAACGGAAATGAGCCAATTCGACTCGGCTCCTTTGATTCGAGCGCCACTCCGGCCCTGGCGAGAGAAAAGCAAACCATCGGAGGCTCCGCTTGGACGACACCGACGCCACAATGTATAGCATTTTCCGCAAGTTCCTTCATCCGTTTGATTCTATCCAGTTCAGCGCGAATAGATCGGCGTTTATTGGTAACATGACATTTTAATAACTCGCAACATTTTTGTATTACGCTGTACTTCAATTAAACTTAATTACTTTTATAATTTAATTGTCCTCACTAGTTGAGTCAGTTTTAGATTTTGGTGATAAACGATTGAAATTGAATATATTTGTTTGTCAAATATATATAATTAGAAGATATATTAAAACAGAATCGTGCAAAAATATATATAACGCAATAATAGTCCTCCACATTAGCTACTTCAGCATTATACTATTTCTGTCTAATAAAGAAGAATTGAAAAAATTAAGAATACTCAAAAATAAAGCATTAAGAATTATACTAAAAAGCAATCGATACACAAGAATGAAAGTGATGTTAGAAAGCTTACAAATAATGACATTTAGACAAATAATTAAATTTAATGTACTTCTATTTATTCATAAAATTGTTAAAGAATACAACAATACATGTGAATCATTAAGAAAAAAACACATGAACATGACTATTGTACAAGAAGAAAAGATGAAATAAGATTGCCATTCAGACAGAAAAAAATTGGCCAACTTCTGTGATGTACAGTGGGATGAAGTTGTATCTGTGTGCCAGGAGATATTAGGGATGAAAAAAGTTGAAAACTTAAAAAAAAACTAAGAAAGTTCGTGATACTTGCTTATGATTAGAAATTTGATATACTGATATAATACATTGTATATATTAGAAAATATAAAGGTTACTATATTACCTATTTTAAGAATACAAAAAAAAATCAGTGAAAGAGATCAATAATTTATCACCTACGATAAATTTAAATGTCTCAATGAGACGAAGCTATTTATATGGGAAAGCATGTATGGAATCTTTATTTGCCATCCACATTGCTTTTGGCCTGTCTTTAAGGCTGGCTTAAATGATCACTTTACATCATGTGACCTTCACTGATTCCACTCAAAATCAACCACTCGTGTTTCAAAATTTTGACAATGTGTGTACCTATATTTTATTGAAGTGCCTTATTATTAATCACTATTATGTAGATTATACTATTTCTCGGGAATGACAAATTTTCAACCAAAGATGGCGAAAGCGTATTTATATCAAGTGACCCTGTCAGATGATTATATTCAATAATATAATCTCATAGGGTCGCGCGAAATGCTAAGCGTTTAATATGCTGGGCATTCTGAGAACACAATTCCTGAATTTTGTCCACAGAGAGATAATTAATAATAAAGATAAATTATAGAAGGCTCACAGAAGCTATTTATACGAAAAACGTATATGAAATTTCCATGTATATCTTTAGCATAGTCCCTTAAAATATTTGAAAGAATTTTGATTAAGAACATATTATTATATAAGCATGTACATTATTCAGAAAAATTGATAATGTGTGGATGTTTTTACAGTGGAATTGGTGAACGTTGCATAAGCTCTATGGCCACTCTATAAAGACTTCCATAGACGTTTCCCATATAAATAGCTTCGTCCCTGTGAGACTTCTATAATTCATGTGTTAATTTATTATTTGTATAAATTTTTGTCCCATAAATGCTGGCGTGCAATTTTACGCTTACAAAATCAGCGTGCAAAATGCGGCGCTCGATTATTCACCAAGCAGCGATATTCCAACACGTCATATATCAATGTGAAAATCCGTGTAACACACTGACGCGCACAATAACTCTGAAATGAAATCGATATCCGCTTTAATACAGGAATTCACACAATCTACTTTGTGGAGCGTTTTGACGATATTACCTTTTTACGGTTCCCGAATACTCAAAAGCAACGCATAATTCATTGCATTGCAATATTTGCAAATTTGTATTACTAACGGCTGTATTTTGCCTCGTAAATCTATCGCCTTCGTAATGGCCATCGAATGGAAAGTGCCATCGAAAAAGAGATTTATCGCAATGGTTTGCTTTTGTAAACAAAATGTATCGCGGGAAGATGTGCTCAGCGCCAAATACTGTAATGAGACAAACATTCGAAATTGCTACATCTTGAGTGGACTTAAAATGGATCTGAAAGATACAATAAAACCCTACAGAAAAGATTTAGTTTCATATAAAAACACTTTACGCTCCGTGTAAAGCGTTGTAAGTAAGTCTAATTACATTGTACGTACATTTCGGTGTAAATTTATGGGAATAGAGCAGGGATCGGCGTCGTGTGGTTTGTGGCCCGAAAATTAGTTTTTTCGTGAAACGTTCATAATAAATTCATTAACTAATCTTTCATAATTGAGATCAATGCTGAGCATTGTGTTGTTCAGACATGTCTGAAATTCGGTGAATAATCACAGAGTATAAAATAGTACAGAGTTGAACTAAACCCCATCTTCAGGTGAGGGAACTGGGATACAGCGAAATGTGTCGGATGTGTTTAGAACATTAATAATCCAGAGTTAGTTAAGTGTTTAGAATATTTATTCACGCATAATTAAATTTTATTTGTAGAAAAAGTAACCCGTACAAAACAAGTTTTTACAATACTCCCTTTCTCATTTTCGGGTTTCGTGTCTACCATATGCGTCGGAATCGCCATACAATTTGTGTGAAAAAACCATTAAAAATTTGAAAAATTCAAAATTATACCATAATTATTATTATTTTTTATTACAATACTCACTTTTTCATTTTCGGGTTTTGTGTCTACCATATGCATCGGAACTTGTATGAAAAAACCATTAAAAATTTGAAAAGTCCAAAACTACAATATAATTATTTTTTTAACGAAAATTTGATAGATCTTCTTGATCGTCACCACGAGTCTGCTTGCAAAGTTTCAGCTCGATTGGATCATGGGAAAAGGGTTAAAAATCGATCCAAAGTTTTTTCGTCAAGCAAGCAGACGCCACGAGTATAAAGGGAGTAAAAAAAAAGTAACCCATAAAAAACAAGTTTTAATTATACTTCCTTTCTCATTTACTAGTGGAAACTGGTTTGGCGCTTAACCTACGCGTTGGGTTTCGGTCGAGCGACGCTACGAAAGGGAGTAATAAAAATTTTCCAAAAATCCAAAATTATACTATAATCAGGTTCCGCGTCTACCAGACGTGTTGAAATATTTTCATACAACTTAGTAAGTTGTATGGAAAAACCAAAAAATTCAAAAATTTATTAATTTTTTTAACGAAAATTTGATAGATCTTCTTGATCGTCGCCACGAGTCTGCTTGCAAAGTTTCAGCTCGATTGGATCACGGGAAAAGGGTTATAAATTGATCCAAAGTTTTTTCGTCAAAGAAGCAGACACCACAAGTTAATATAAAGGGAGTAATAAACACACTTCTTACGACGGACACTGCTTTTTTTATTTTTTAAATTTCGTTCCAAAATGAGTCTCGTCAAGTAAAAAAGTAATTTTGTAATAAAGTGCGACTTATTTACTAAGACATAACAATGTTTAAAAATATTAAGTTTGATTTTTTCACAATTGTTTCAAAATTTACTGATCTTAGTAATTTTTTAAAACAAGACATACGTTGTGGAGCCAAACGTGAAAACAAAATGCTATCCAGGAAATATCCGTTAGTTCATATCTATATATTTTGGTGGTCCATGGTGAATAATCCATTTCTATTCCTCCCGATCTTTAGCCATTCTTACTTCTTTGAGGACGCTTTCAACTTCGTTATTTGTATCTTATAGGAGACCGTCTCCTAATCCGCTTTCTTTGGACTATTTCTATAGCCCGAATTCAGAGTCATTTTTGATGACTTAAAGTTTGAGGTAAGCCTTAAAATAGTTCTTTTGTACTGAAAATTACGCATTTATGGTGTAACTTAACCATTAAATGTATTAACCATTAATAGTATTTACTCTGAATTCGGGCCTACTATAACCACGAACTTTTAGAGATTCTCGCTGTCCCGTTTGGCAGCGTATGTGCAAGAATCATTCTCCTTCATTTTTGTTAAAATTCTTTCATTTATCCTTAGAGAAATATGTACGCCTCGTGATTTCATTGATTTTATAATAGCAGAGATTTTACCAAATATATATATATTTTTATAAAGACCGATTTCTACAAATCTTCATCCTCCATTATTTCGTTTTCAGACATTATTTATTTATATGGAAGATAATTATTTTACATCTTGTTTGAGCATGTTAATATTGTGGCTGAAAAAATGCATCCTTTTAAATATAATTTAACTTAAAAATGAATAATGTATTGAAAATTTGGCACGAAATAAAACAAAACAAAATTAAACATTAAAAAATATGAAATATTTCTGTCCTCCGATATTTTAACACTCCCTTCTCCATCCTACCAACGTCCTTCCAGTAACCTCCCTTCCAATATCCGTCCTTCCAGTACTCTCCCAAATACTTTTTTCGAAGGGATATAATAAATATCTTTCTTAATCATCTTCTTCTTCAACCATCTTCTCTCCACTGTTGGATATAGGCCTCCGGCGGAGCCTGACCTCTAAGAGACGCGTCCCCGGGTGGCAGATAGATAAACACTATGTAGATGCAGAGGGTAGGAAGGAAAGAAAATACTGATCCAGAATGGGCGGCTACAAACAGCGTCTGTTCTCCATATAAGGGGCTGAAATAAAATATACCAACCCGTCTGGCAGTACATGGTATACTAAATGCCAAAAAAACTTTCCAAAGTGTGCGTAGAGTAACCAAAAATAATATATAACGGGCGATTATAAATATAATAATCATATTTGCAAATAATACAGAATAAAGCAAAAATTTGCATATAAAATTGTTAAAATGTACTCATTCTCGTATTTTCGCTGGTGGCACTTAATTGGATATTTGGAAATATTAATTGTTGATTTTTATTTATAATAAAAATACAAGAGTAAATACTATTATTTTATAAACAACCCTGAAGTAATCTTACTCCATTACTTTGGTTAAAATATAACCATATCCACAGAAAAAAATCATTAATACACACCTTTAAAAAGTGATGTGTTATTGTCAGGGTTTTCAAAAATTAAATGTAAAAACATTTTTAGTTTTCTGAAAATAAAAGAGTATTGATATGATAGGGCGTTTAACCGTTTTGAATTTTTGACAAGGAATAAATTCCTAGCAAGTTATCGTCTGGCACCAGTAACTTACTGGTATTGTTTAAAAAAAAATGGAATTGTTTAGAATCAATTTCAATATTCACAATATTTTATAGCTATAACAAACTCACTTGATTTTGTAGGTTTTACAGATATTGAATAAATATATAAATTATTTGCTTATTAAAAGCCTTTCAATGAGTTACAGATAAAGCAATATTGCTTAAGCAAGTTATAAAGTTCATTCCAGAGAATTTGTTAATAATATAGTAAAGTTCGGGTTATTTTAATTTTATTTTACTGTTATTCAAAAGATTTGAATTAATGTATATTTTTACGGTTTGAAATGTTTCGGACCCCTGTATTGAGGAAGCTGAAAATTGTATTCATTGAGCAATAAACCTTTAAGGAGGCATGTAGCGCGATACTTTTACGCTTTGTTGTGTTCAAAAGAATTCTGTAGTTTTGTTGTAGGTACATATAAATAATGTATATATTTTTTTATAAAATACGTTTTATATAACTTTGTGTAACAAAATATACAATATTTTTTCGATAAAATATCCGAATTTGTATTGGTAACAGCTTATTTGAATTTAATTTTAAATGTTACAGTTTATTTAAATATGAAGAGACAACGTAGGTAGGTGGACAATAGAAAGGTTTTAGAAAAAATATGGGCATCAAATCTAATATAAATGCTCATTGCATTACCCACCATGGGCTAAAAACTCTCCAAATAGTCAAATACCTACTACAGTTGATATAAACAGTACATTAGTAATGGAATATAAATTATATACTGTATATATAAATGAGGTGTTACAGTATATGCCCGAGCATATCAATAAAAAATAGAAAACATACAATAACGCCTAACACATATTATCTTTTATTATTATTACTGTTTTTATCTTTGCCTCAAATTTTATTCTATTTCTCTCTTAACTTTAATCATTTTCAAATTATTTGCTTATTGTTACTTTTTTTATTGTTGTCCCACATAAATGCATTATAATTATCGCATATTAGTTACTTTTTTCTTCTTATATACATTTATGTACTAAATAAAATAAAAAATATATAAAAGTGTAAGTCCCTCTCCAGACACAAGAGTTAAGTAAAAAAAAATAATGCTGTATGTAATGTTAAATAAAAAAAAATAAAAAATATACTTTACAAAACATTTAAATAACACTTAAATAATCATCAACTATCCTCATTTCGAATGTCCATCCGTAACAAGCTAGTATAATAACAACACTAACTAGCCATTAATGAGGCGCGGACAGCCAAGTGTGACACGGCTTAGGCTACATGCAAGGTTCACGCCACCAAACCAAACGTTTTTGAAATTTATATTTATTTATTTATTTACCGTGATTTATCAGGAGTGTACGGCTTGTAATATAATAATTGTCATATTATAATCATAATTATTTTTTACTTATGCTTCAACAGGCCAAGAGGCCCAATTGCAGAAGCGAAACACATTATTATAAAATAAAGTCATAATATAATAATTATCACATAACAGAATATTTTTAGTTTAGATAATGAGTAATGTGATGAGAAAAGAAAGAGTGATGTAATAAAATTCCACGGCGTGTTAGGTTTTTCCAAAAAAAAATTTATTTCACAGTTTCAGCCAGGTCATACCTACATGCAATGCTTTTATAAAACGTACATATTAAAAATTCATACATGGTAATAAAGAAATAATACAGGATGTCTCGTAACTTATTGAAAAAAATTCGGGAAACGGTTCTTCAATTAATTTCGTTAGAAAATACTCTTAACAATTTGAGTGAAATGTTTACAATTACGGAGATAAACGATGTGAAAGTTTATATATTTTTTTCAATATTTCTGACTAATTTTCTATTGAAATGTTTTCTATTTAAATATACTATTTAAACGTTAGACTGTTACTACAGTAAATTATATGGAATATTACAAATTTATTCGTTTAAATATACGTCACATAAAATGAGAAAAACTTAAAATATTTTTTTTTTCCGCAAGGTTTTAATAATTATATTTGACTTGTATCAGGGCGAATGGTATTTAAATATTCGAAATAAAATATTTTTATGATTGTCTTACGTTTAATAAAGATAAGCCGGAAATAAATAAAAATATTGCAAATTTTGATGAAACCTGTCTTCGTAACGCATCGATTTTTTACCCAAGTATAAAGAATATTTTCTATTCAAAATTGAATGAATAAGGCTCTTACAAAATTTTTTCTACCAGCTGCGATAATATTAAATCAGGTGAGAACTAAAAATAAAATGATGTAACAGAGACTTTAACAATAATATTTAATTAAATTTTGGTGATTTCTCAGCCCTGATGTTGGACACTGCTGAGTGATCTAAAAAGACACGACTAGAAAGGTTAGAGACATAAATAAAGTACAGACATTTCTACTCAAAGGATTTTGAACGTCATTGAAAACCTTATAAAATTAAAAAATTTGACAAAATCACTAAACTTCATCTACTGAGACTTAAAGAAAGAAAGAAAAATCAATGAGTCATCTTTAGAAAGTTCTTCTAGCTATCTTCTTACTAACATCTCACTTATTTTTTAATGTTAGCCTTCATAGTCTCCGTGTGAAGTGTGAATATATATATATATATATATATTATATATATATATCTATATATATCTATATATATATATATCTATATATATATATATATATTACGTTGCATTGGTGGCTAAAATTCACGCTTACAAAATATATAGCATTTTCTTATTGCGTTGTCAGCATGGTAGCGCATATAACGTCTACTCCTATTCATTCACACTTGAGTGTTTTTATGCCAGCATTTACCGTGATACCTATACCTGCCTGTTTTTTATCATATCTGCCCACCGATTGAAAGTTTTAACTCCTATCTATCTACGGCTTGATTTAATTCAAATGAACAACAATAATAATTATTATTATTGACCTTTCAATTTTGACCTGGCACAGTAATTTTGCAAAACTGATAATGCAATCTGTGATCTTATATCTGTTATTTCCTCCAACAGCCGGGCAGATTAACTTGGAGGATGCTTTTATCTGATGAACTCCTTTCCGCTTCCCTTATCGCGGTACAACTCCGACTAACTAGCGCGGCAGCCTCCCTCACCGGGACCCGCCCGAGGGTAATCTTTCGACTCTATCGACAAACTGCGACACTACACCTTTCAATTGACCACAACATTTCACAACTACAACAATTAAAACAACAATCCTAGATCAAAGAAGCATCCATAACAAATAAATTACCTACACTGAATTTCAAAATTTTGCACAACATTCCAATGCCGTTTTTTTTTTGCGATGTCGGAGTCGGAAGTTGGTATTTTTGAATGGATGTCCAAAAAATCACAATCCACTAATGAAGTCAAAAATCTTTACTGAATTTTGTCCCCAGAGGGATCATCGTTAATTGAGATAAATGATAGATATCTTCAAAGAAACGAACTTATTAATATGGGAAAGTAGGTATGGATCACAGAGCTTACGACCCGTCACGAGTCTGGCTTAAGTAATCAATTTACACAATGTTATGTCCACCTATGATCGACCGTACATCATCTATCAAATTTATAAAGTTGTATTTATAGTTTTTATGTTTCTTGTTTACTTTGTTTTAATATAACTATACTATCGCCATCTATGGTTGAATTTTGTCATTCCCATAAATCAGTGTATAGATATCGCCGCTGGTACGTGAGATTGTATTAAATAAATAAATTTCATTAATATTCATTTCTCAAAATGAACATACTCAAAAAAATAGTGTCAATATGAATCGGACAAAAATCTACGTTGTTATAAACTTAAAACACTCGTTTATGGAGTTGTAAATGGGTCACAGAATGCTTTCTACATCGGCATGTGGGTCATCTACAAATATATTTATATAATCATCGAATTTGATGCAAATAATTTAATATCACGCGAATTTTAAAAGCAAAACTAAACTGAGAAGATAAAATTGAAAAATGAAAAAAAAACTATTTCAGTATTCAATCGAATTTTTTCATCAAAATCAACATCAGCAATATCATTTGTTTATCAAAAAATGGTATAATATGAATAATATAAATAAGATGAATGAATTTACAAACAAATGCTTTGATTATTGTAAAAATAGTATAGAATTGAAGAGCGTAAGATGTATGTAAGATGTATTATTTATTTTATAGATTGTACCATAGATTATATCATATTATAAGATGTATATATATTATATTATAGATTGTACCACAGATTAAATTAGATGTAAATGTAAATATATAGGTTCTTACGGATAGTATATAAGTAATAGATTTTAGAATGTAATGTGTAAAATACTAGTTAATAAACAGGTTGCAATATTAAGTGACTTAAGAAATAAAAAAAGAGTAGCTTGTTGGTCTTGTGGTTAGGACACTCGGCTCGTGATCCAAAGGTCGCGGGTTCGAACCTCACTCCAGACTAGCAAGTTAGTCCTATTTTCATAGCACAAGCGTTTAGCTTAGTTTGAAAATAGTAAGAATATTGATGTGACACGTATTCCGTGTTCGCATCTCTATTTAAAAAAAATAAAAAATAATAATAATAATAAAATATCAAAAAATTATGTGAAATCAGAAGAAAAAAATGTTTGTGTTCTTGTTGAGATAAAAAGAAATAATTATTTATGTCTATCTTATCTATGTAGATAATTAAAACATAATGAAGATCAATCTCGTCGTTTAGTTTATAAAAGTACTTATCTATACCTATAAAACTCAATGTCCGTCTGTATATCTGTCTGTCTGTTAGTCTGTCGGTTCTCTATACAAATCAACTCAAATTTTGTATACTTATGCGTTAGGACCCGGCGGGTAACATAGGTGACATTTCTCCCCTCTTTTTACCCCTTTCTCTCCCCCTGATATATTTTCAATGCAAATCTGTACCGTTCTACCGATGGGACATAACATTTGCAAACTTATTCTTTAGGACCCGGCGAGTAAGCGACATTTCTCCCATCCCTCTGATATATTTTCAATGCAAATCTGTACGGACTCAAAAATTGCAAACTTATTCTTTAGGAATCGGCGGATAACATAGGTGACATTCCAGCCCTCCCCTTTTACCCCTTAACCACCCTCTCATATATTTTCAATGCAAATCTGTACCGTTTGACCGACCGGACTTAAAATTTGCAAACTTATTTTTTAGGACTAGGTGGGTAATGTAGGTGATATTTTACCATCCCTCTCTTCTCCCTTCCTCCCCTCTTCCTGATATATTTTCTGTACAAATCTACACCGTTTGACCGATCTGACTCAAATTTTGATACGTAGTTTTAAGGACCGGGTGGGTAACATTATAGGTAACATTTACCGCTTCATCGTTTACTCCACCCTCCCTCCTCTGATACATTTTTCATGCAAACCTGTACCGTTTGACCGATCTGACCCGAATTTTGTATACTTCTTCATTAGGACTAATCAGGTAATAAAGGCGATATTTCCCCTTCCTACCCTAACCCATCCCCTCCCCCAGATATATTTTCTTTACAAATCTACACCGCTTTACCGATCGGACCCAAATTTTGCATACATTTTCCCGACAGAAAAATATGCCACATTTCTTTCTTGGATATTTTATGCATCCCAGCGTTAATTAAATGGAAATATTATTTTAATTAGAAGCATGGCAAAACAATTGAACCTTTGTTTTTCCCTCACAGATTTGTTTTCAATTTAATCCTAGACCCGCGCAACGCCGGGTAGAAATAGATAGTTATATATAAAAAAAATTCCTTTCCAATTATAATCAAAGTCATCTAAATTTCCAAATCAAATAAATTAAGACCACAGGCATTATTCACGAATACGATACCAGAATATTTGAATTTGTATTCATCTTAACCAATATATATTTTATACGCTTATTCCAGAGCACGTATCTTCGAAATGATAAAAAATCAATTTTAAAAAACATTTTTCGAATTCAAAAGATAATTAAGTAAATATTTATATTACTGTTTTAAGCAATAAAAATGAAATCGAATCAAAATCACCAAATATCTTTAAATAGTATATGAAATATTTTGCAATACCTATTTTGTTTCTTAAGAAATTAAATCTCGATGTAAAAATTTGCACTTGAAATACAACATCGTGAAAATCGCATTCAAGTTTTAACAAATTAAGTTTAAACTTTGACAATACCAAATACTCAAAAGATTAATTTTTTTGGCATTTTAAGAAGAATTCACAATATTTTATTGCGGGACTTGCAGGGCACAAAAAACTAACTCAATGTACAAAGGAATGAAAATTAATTTAAGATTTACTGAAAGTTATTTTTTTCAATGTTTTTCAGGTTTTGCCTTTGTCTAGACATAATGTTCTCATAAGAAGAAAAATCCTGAGTAAGTTTTGCTTGGATTTATTATAGTAAACATTTGATTATTGAGCTCTAAAAATTGATATGATTTATCTATTTATTATATTATTTTTCTCGTATTCGTCCTAAAATATAATGATCCGATAACATCAGGCAATTTATTGATCCTAAATTATTTTGGAAGCAAAGAAATTGTAATGGAACATGAAAATAATCTAATTGAAAACAAAAAACGATAAACCTAGCATGCCTACCGTAATGCGGATGAAATTATTAACATTAAATGATGACATATCTTTAATATATCTAAATACATTCGGAAAGATAGGTCCTCAAAAAACATTAATTATTGCTAAAGTAATGTTTTGTCACTATTGTTTCGGGGGGACGTTGGTACCTTACTACTTCAAAAATACATTAATTAAAAAATCTAGATTACAGTAGAAACAGAGATAAAATAATATTGTCACGGGTCATGGATTTGGGGGAAAAATGACAACATTGGAAATTAAGTAACGATTTATTAATTAATGATAAATTCATTAGTAAGTGGACAAAGGTACTTAAGACTAATTAAATGAATACATTTTTGTAAATCATACTATTTCCTAATTTTTTAACTCAGCTACAGCTGGATAAATTTTTGAGAAATTTCTATTCAAATATCGCTCATGAGTAAAATTTCGCACCGATCTGCGAGTCACTGGTATCGCACACGCGTTGGTAACACCGATCGCCACATCTTTTCGCTAGTCTTCCACTGGTAGAAATATCAAAATAAAACCAACTCTATGGCCGCGACCCTGCTTCGCTTTTATAGGAAACATGTCGGCTCTCCGATCATTCCAGACATTCTTGGTATGGTAGTTTGTTCTTTATTTCTGACATAAACATAACGTTGTAAGTTTTTCTACATTTAAAATGTTTATATACCATCAAAAGAAAAAGGTTACATATCGTCATAAATTATCATACCTACCATAATAAGTAAGATTTATTTCAAATCAACATACAAGGAAAGAATTAGGTAACGATGATAAGGAGGCTTAATATTTAATACAATTAATTTTTAAAACGAAAATATTTATCAAAAAATAATAATAATCTAATCATTAATAAAACGCACAGAATAAATTTTTGCAAAAAAGGTATGTAAACTTTTATTTCAAGTCTGTACTACGCAGTGTAATATTCAGTGTCGAGTATCATTATGTTCATCTTTGTCAACAAGGCTCAGGGAGTTCAGACCCGACGTCCAAGACATCCAAGTGACATCACTGAAAATAGTAAAAATACAAAACTAGAAATGGCGTTATCATATTATTTTCATCTTCTTATTTTATTTGCTTATAAACAGAGTGACATAATAAATGTCTACATACTCTCACAGTCCAAAAAAAAAATATATAATTGATAAAAAATACTTTAAACTTAATAATTTCATTAATATTCAACCTAGAAAAAGGAATAAAACGCACTTACATAGTTAAAATCCACATTTAAATCTAAAATCTAGTTAGTTCGTCGTCGATTACCGTGTTCTTATCTTAAGTATAGTATCAATTAAATTTAACGTTTATGTACAACAATAAGTTCACAAAAAACATGGTATTATGAAAATAGTAATTAAATTAAATGTTATGACGTGCTTGAGCAGCAGTCTATCCGCTCAAAAAGTCTATACACAATTCTTCAGGGCGTGGGTACAAATGACGTGTTAATCAGTCGCTGGTGAGTCAGGCAAGCGCCTAGTACGGCGGCCTTGCAATATTCCAGCCCCGGGCTTCTCTGCTGGATGACCTGAGCAGATCTTCCGTGGGCTTACTATCCGCGGTTATCCAACTAACCCCAACATCCTCTGCTAGATGACTAGAGCAAATCCCCATAGGCTTGATATCCTCTCGATGTAATCAACAACCCCGGACTCCTCCGCTGGATGACCAGAGCAGATTCACCATTGATTTGCTATCCTATCGATGCTACTGGTATAGCTGCAGCATCCTCTGGCGGATAACCAGACCAGATCATCTGTGAGCTACGTTTTATTATGCCAGTAAACAGAGGCCAAAGGCTTGGATAATGACCACTTCGATCTCTGTATGATGTCTAGCGATGGGCGATTCGAGTTACTATAACTCGAATAATACGATTATTGAAATCATTCGATTAACTCGACACATTGTTATCATCGAATAATGAATATAGCTCGAACAACGAGTACTAATTTAATAACTAGTTACTAAACTAATAAATACTAACTAAGATAGTAACTTAATAGTACTTCTTATCAAATTGTACATGATTAAAACGACATTGTTGTGAAAAGTACAGAGGCTTCAAATCTGAAAAAATTTAAATACTCCGTAATTTTATGTACAATTAGTTACTAAATTAACTAATTACTAAATAGTAGGATTCAAAATGAATTTTCTGTCAGATTAGTGATTAGTGATTAGTGATGAAATTCTTGCTAAGTCGATGTAGATAAAAGAAAAAAAAGTTTTGAAAATTTTTGGACCGAATGAAGAACCGATCAGAAACTGAAACAACACCCCCCCCCCCCTCCACATGGTTTTTAATTTTTTTTTTAAAGTTGATCATGTTAAAGATTATGGTGGAAATGTCTCATTATCGTGCATCTCTATTATATTACCAATATCACGTGTATCAATTACTTATCATTCGGTCATGAAAATCATTCTATACTAATAATTCTATCATGGAAATGTCACGTAATCGCGCATCTATAATGATGCCTATATAAAGTATTTTCAAGTTTACGCAGAACATACCAAAGCATTGTATTCTGAATAAATATTCCTTCTAATATTCCATTAATGTTTTACGAGCGATAGTGGCGCCATCTCTTAGTATAATTAAGGTGAACCCTTAGAGTACTTGGTATAATGAAGAACACCTTTCATGTGTGAGTTGTATCTATGGATGACGCCATCTCTTGGCAGACTTTGACACTAGTTCCTTAGCTGTCAGTAAAAGATAAATGGCCTTTTTAGCGCCATCTATGGAATCATTACGATACTAAAATATGTTGGCGTTACAATGTTTTATGTGTAATAAATATTAAGTAACTAAAATAATAGTTGTATCAGCTTATTCTTCAATAGAAAAATTAAATGGCTATTAAGAAAAAATGTTTCAAACTAATTGGACTTAATTAAAATAATATCATCTTTTATTATAACAAAAATTCAACATATCATCGAAACTTGATAAACTCTGAATATATTCATTTATAACTTTTTTAACATTCTGTATCTATAAAATATTTCTAGAAAAATCTGCCGACAACTATGACTAGAAAAAAAATACTAGCCTAGATTGAAAATAATTTATATTGCGTCAATAGTCCTTTTGTGCACCGGAAAGAGGTTCTACTGGTCATTCGAGTTGTGTGGCTTCCCGCTGCAATTTCCTCCGCTCTATGGGGGCGGGGACTCATTAAATAGTGATAACAGTGGGGTGGAAATACGTGGGGTAGCAAAAGTGACGTATGCTTAGAAAACTTCTATCAGAACAATATTCAAAGGCTTGAGGGTTCTATGATATGAAATCAGTCTTTGAATTTGGACTATGAGACGTAGGCGGAGTGTGTACTTAGTTTGCGTAAAAAATGTTTTTCGGTTTTCACGGCCGTTCAGAATCATCCGATTTATGTTTTCTGGGGTAAAGTACCATGTTTTTATGACATTTCTGTCTGACATTTTGGATCCTATTGCAGGGTTCATAATCATGGATGATGTGTTGTTATGAGTGTTAGTGTTGTGATGCAATTTGGTACTCTTCCGAGTTAATTGGTTCATTCCTAGACAATACTGTAATTTATCTAAAAAAATGTTGTTGCCTTATTTTCATAGATCTTTTCCATTGCGTAGCTACAAGTAATAATAATAAAATTGAGATAGTAAATGAATATATATACCTAGGACACAAGATGAAAATAGACAAAGAAAACCAAACAGCGGTATTGTCAAGACGAATAGGAATGAGCTGGGCTGCTTTTGGCAAACTCAAACATATCTTCAAGAACAAAAAGAACAAGCTTCAGAATCATGCATAATGCCACTGATGACGTATGGAGTGGACTATGGCCCTTATTTAGAAAAGTGTAGAAAAACTCAAATGCACGCAATGATCCATGGAGAAATCCATACTTGGAGAAAGTCTAAGACATTCGAAATTAGAATCAGAAATGATGAAATTAGGCACAGAATTAGATTTAGAATTAGATATCATGAATCGTGTAGCGAAGCTAAAATGGCAATAGGCAGGGCATGTTGCATGGCAGAATGCAAAAGATGACCTCCCAGATTTCAGAAATGGATACCTTGGAAGAATAAAAGAGGCATCGGTAAACCCAAAAGTGATGGGCCCATGATAAAACTTCTATGGGAGAAAGAAATGGCTACAATTAGCAAATAACAAGGAAAAATGGAAGGGTATGGAAAAAGCCTGTATCCAGCAGTGGAGAGACGAAGGTTCAAAAAGAAGAAGAAGCTTAAAATAATAAAATTATGTAAAGTTTAATCAGGTGGACATTAAGTGGCGCATAAGTGGAAAAAGCACGCGCAGAATGTGCGATATGGCACCATGCTGTGGAATGCACAAATATTGTTGAACTTTTTGATAAATTTCAGAAAAAAAATCACTCGATCGTGCACGATATCTTACTCAGGTCCCTGGACTATCACCGTTAGTTTATCTTACAGGATTTGATGACATATCCTGGCAAGAGTAGTTTTTTGGTGCAGTGGTCATGTTTTAACCTGTCGTATAATTTACGGACGGTTGGTGACATGGTTACTCGAAATTAAGGTTAGTGAGCTAAAGTTAATGAACTTGTAAAAATTTAGTAGGTAAGTAGTCTTTTTTCAAAAGCAGCATTAAATAAATATATAACACACAATGAACATAGAAATATATATAAACCTAGAAATAATTATGACAAATATTTAGCACGACATATTTAGTGCTATTATCCCGCACTTGTCTGGGCACCATAATCCTGGTCTTATCTAAATGATCTTATCTAAATACCGGGATTACTGTGATGGCATTTCTGGAAAGTATACTGTTTTTAACCTTTTTTTCTTCAGCATTGATTTAAATTAGGCGTGGTTTTCCCACCTCGTTTCAACCACCGGATTATTTTTCTTTCATATTTTTTTTTTTTAATAAATAGAGATACGAACATGGAATACGTGTCACATCAATATTCTTACTATTTTCAAACTAAGCTAAATGCTTGTGCTATGAAAATAGGACTAACTTGCTAGTCTGGGCTGAGATTCGAAACCGCGACCATTGGATCACGAGGCGAGTGTCCTAACCACAAGACCAACAAGCTACTCTACTACTTTATCATATAATTTAGAAAAAAAAACACAATTATCTCCATGGATGCTAACATGTTGATTCTTCAATGAAAATAAATTCAATTCAATGAAAATAAATAGTTCCGTGCCGAATATCATGTGAAAAATAACACCGTTTCATCCCTAATTTCAATTTTACCATTGAAAATCACAAAATTCCCTCTAATCCCTACCTCGCTCCAATTCGTTGAATGAATAGGTCATTATGAGACTGTATTCGATTCGATCGATATTTACACCTGTTGATGAGACAGACTGCGCTTTCGAAAACTAAAATTTGATTAAATTCATCATTAGACATTTTCTAAACTTATGTTTGATTAAATAAAACATTAAACGTGATCAGAATAATGTTCGTTTCTGTGTTAATAACAAATTTTGCTGATCTATGTATGTACATACCTTGATTATTACTTTAATGTAGGTAGATTTTGGTACAAACAAAACATAGAATAATGAACTACATTAACGAAACCAATAAAAAAATAGATAAAATTGTGAACAGATAGCTTCATGTCCAAAATGTTCTTTGCGAAATTTAAATAAAACTCCCCATAAAAATTACCACAATACGCATTATCTTTTTTTTTTCAATGCGACGACAATAAAACTAAGGCTAAACAATCTCTAAAACAATTAAACAAACTAAACATCTCTAAACAAACTAAACTGAAATTAAAATTAACTTTTTATTTCAATTAGCAATATGACTTTTTATATAACAATAAAAAACAAAAACCTCATTGACTACTGATAAAATAAATAAAATAAAAAAATAATACGATAAAATAAAATATAATATAATAAAATAAAATAACCAGAAGGCCTCAAAACAACACTTCATTAAAACAGAAAATTTATGTCGTGCTCTTAAAGTTGAAAAAATAATTTCATAATCTAAATCTCGTAATTATAATCGAAAAAACATGTAAGTACCTATAAATTAATAACACTGACAATATCTACCTAATTCTCGTGGAGAGTATTGGAATAGATTTTCTAATAACTTTACCTGTTAGGTAAAATAAAAAAGGAATTTTGCGTTTTCATAAGTAAAATAAATAATATATCCCTGGAAACTTTGTATTGCCAGTTGGTTCGTAAATTGATAACTGCTCTACGGCAATTCAATCGGTAAACTTCAGACTTTATCTCCAGCATTATTGCAATCCTTTTTCTCGCACAACATCATAAATAAACATTTGAAATAACCGCGTAAGTTAGCATCCCCCGTGTGATATAAAATGTGTTATTGTTCAAACAGTAAACACACATAGCGTTGCCCAAGAAGGCTAACGACTCAATAGAGCCTTCGACCCGCGTTTCCAATCGCTCTGGGACCGAGCGGTGTGAACATAGTTCCTGGTTGTAGTGCAAGCAGATGGCAGTGCGGGGCGGAGGTCTAACTGCCCGCTGTTATCGTGATCCGCCACGCCGTTAGCTGGGGGAATTCATCCCTTAAAAACTGGGAGGATTATATGTTAAAGCAGTATTTCAGGATTGCTGAAAGAATTGTATTTATAAAATTGATTCTTCCGAAAAGAGAAAATAAAAAATACGTTACTGACCGCTGTTAACTCTTGAATACAATACGCAACCTTGTGTAAAATATTTTTATAGCGTTAAAATTTTCTGCATAAATGTAAAATTTCAATAAAACTCATAATTCTATTCATAGCATCAAAATATTTAGATAAATCAAGTTCAGTGATGTCAAATTAATTAAATATAAATATAATATTTCAATTAAACTAATTTTTCTATTCAAAGCATCGAAATACTTAGTTAAATCAAGTTCAGTGATGTCAAATTAAATTAATAATAAATTAAGCAAAGTTAAGCTATCAGTTGCAAGTAAGTAATTATCTAATGCGGTCAAGACAGTACTATTACGGTTTTCATAAATAGCACCATCATTCGTCAATTCTTAATTGTGGATAAAAATATTTAAAACTGTTGAAAAATCTAATATTTTTGGTACATTATGTTATGGTTATGGTTTGGTTGGACATTTATGGATATGGTGTTAACAGAACTGGTGTCCGTTTTTTTCTAAAGAAGAGGACATAAAAAATAACAATAAATTAGTCAATAATATATCCACCTTTATTATGAAATATTCTTGCTAACCAGATTTTCTCATGCCCCCATGATAAAAAAAACATCCGGGGTTGACTCAAAAAATTTGTTATTTCAACAATAATATTCCATCCTTCAGCTCGTCATGAAGGGGAAGATTGAGGGTTGCAGAGGGGTCCGAAGGAGGCGGCATTCCTGGCTTCGTAACATCCGAGAGTGAACCGGGATAAGAAGCGTGGAAGAGCTGTTCCGCACTTCCCTGGACAGGGAAACTTTCTCACAGATGATCGCCGACGTCGGGGGGACCCGACAGGGCACATGAAGAAGAAGAAGAACAAAAATATGTGTGGAAAGTGCTCACTTTTGTCTATTTGACATTTAATTTTGAAGGCCTGTTATCAATAAAATAATAAATGTAACCTAAAAAAAACATAATATCCTGTAAATTAAAATAAAATAGTATGTTCATTTTGAGTAGTAAATGTTTCCGTCAATATGCCTGACATAAATATCTTATATTCTTATTGCAATATAAAGTGTTCCGCACAGCTTGCGGAAACAACGATTTAGTAAGAACAGTATGCTGATGCGACGCGGTATTTTTAACTGAATTAATTGTAAAAATATTAACAATTAAATATCTATGACTCAAACCATAGAAATATTGGTGGCTCGGTACGTCTAGCCCGGGAATCACAAAAGTTACACCAAAGGAAACAAAGCAGATAAAAAATGAAACACCAGTTTTTAAACAGGCGTAATTTTTAAGGGGCCTGGTGGTGTCAAAAGATATCTCTTATATTATGATAAAAGGAGTATGTAAATACAAATACGAAAAACTCAAAAAAATCTAAATCTAAATATTTATAAATTGTACAGATGTAGCATTATTTTTGGCACAGCTTTGAAAAGCTAAAATAAAATTCCCACCGGTTCACGGACATCCCTGCAGTTGCTGTGTTCGTGTACCGGTCTCCGTCGTTAGTATACGGATCGGATCCGCTTGCAACGAGCGCCGAGGAAAGCTCACCCAGTAAGTAAAGTGCAGAATATTGCGAAATAAGTGTCACCGTTCGTTGTATAAACGGGATAACGGGCAAGACTGTCTCACGGGATCTCGGATGCCAGTACCGTTCGCAGATCAACTCGATAAACAGCTGGGTGTAACTGGAAAAATAATTGTGCATTTTTATACAATATTTTAGATAAAAATATGTATTTGAACACAATACTGCATTTTTCTCTCCAGAGGGATCATCGTAAATCAAGATATGTTATGGATGTCTCTTAGACACGAAGCTATTTATACGGGAAAGTAAGTGAGGGTAAACACAGATGGTGTTGGCAGAGCTATACGTGGAATTTATTATATAAAATAATATATATCGGTAGACCATCTGTCATTTTGAATAATGTTGAGGAGAGCAATAATAATATTTCAATTTATATAAATTAACTTTGTAAACACCACTTATTTATTGAAAAAATTCAACATGTTTCGAAGCCAATAGCTTCTTCGAAGAAGACGAAGACGCCATTGGCTTCGAAACATGTTGAATTTTTTCAATAAATAAATGGTGTTTACAAAGTTAATTTATATCAATTATAATTATGTCACCACAAAATAAATTTGCTATATTTGAAGAAGAAATAATATTTCAATTTAGTATACCAACCAAAATACTTATACACAGATTATAAATAAATTAATAAACTATTTTAGGTGTTGATGGTTTGGTTTTGTTAAAAAATAATTAAATGTAAAATTTAATATAGATATTTCATACTGTAATGCATATGCCAGATTTTGCCATCGAAATTTTACCGAGATTTTTTCACATGGTTTCTTTTGCCTGGTTTCTCAGGAGATTCATATATTAGGTCCTTACATATAAAATTGGCGTTTAGTATGGGAGGAACATAAAGCCGATTTTTTTTATTATAATATATTTATTTAATCAAAGTATGTACCATTGCTATCTATGCACTTTTGCCATCTCACAGGTAGTTCATCGATCCCTTTACTAAAAAAACCATTCGGACGGGAATCAATAAAATCTTTGAAGGCGGTTTGGACTACCCCATCGGAGTTGAATTTTTTCCTTTGCAAGAAGTTATCCAAATTTCGAAAAAAATGGTAATCTGTTGGGGCAAGGTCCGGAGAGTGCGGTGGATGTCTTAGACATTCCAATTGAAGCTCCTCTAATTTGGTAGCCGTCTGTTGTGCAGTGTGTGGTCTAGCATTATCATGAAGCAGCAGTGGCCTAGAGCGATTAACCAGCCTCGGTTGTTTAGCAGCTAGCTTTTCCATCATGGTTTGCAGTTGCTGACAATAGACATCTGCCGTAATCGTCTGGCCAGATTTAAGAAAGCTGTAGTGAACGACACCAGCACTAGTCCACCAAACGCTCACAAGTAACTTTTTTGGAGTCAATTTTCGCTTGGGGCATGGTTTGGCTGGTACGGCAGGGTTCAGCCATTGCGATGAGCGCTTCCGATTATCGTACAGGATCCACTTTTCATCACAGGTAATGATTCGATTTAAAATCCCTTCATTCTTGTGCCGGTTGAGTAATGCAACGCAGCAGTCAACGCGCGTTTGTTGATTTGCTTCACTCAATTCGTGAGGTACCCACCTTTCAAGCTTTTTCACCTTACCAATTTGCTTCAAGTGGATTAAAACAGTTTTATCACTAACATCGCAGCCTGCAACTAACTCGGATGTGGTTTGCGATGGATCCGCTTCCATAATAACCTTCAATTCTTCATTATCAACTTTGGTCTCCGGCCGTCCACGGGGCTTGTTCTGCAGGTCGAAATTTCCAGAACGAAAACGTTGGAACCAAAAACGCACTGTGTTTTCTTTTGCGGCACCGTCGCCATACACATCATTAATCCTTCGAGCCGTTTCTGCAGCACTGGTGCCACGGTGGAACTCGTACTCGTAAATAACGCGATATTTCAAGTTTTTCATTTTGTAAACTGAGTGACGCAAAGAAAAAAACAATTGAGGAAAAAACAAGTGAATTATAATTTTCAAAACACAAATACATGAGTAAATAGCTGTATAAATTTGGATTTGGAATTCCTAACCAAAGAGAAGATATTTGAGATCAAATTTTCCAGTACGGCAAAACGCCAATTTCATATGTAAGGACCTAATATTAATCAATACTCACTATTGTGAAAAAGTGTATACTCCTGTACTCTTAATCATGAAAATTAGTTTTTTTTTTCTTTTTAGGTAATGGTTTTACTTACATAAAAGCAGGTAAATTATTTTTAAAATAACATTCACCTTTATTTAAAACAAGTCAGTAGCATAAGACACAGAATAAAAATAGGGTCACTCAGGTGGTTTGGGCATGTTGAGCGAATGAATGAGGAAAGAATGGTAAGAAAGATATATGATGTAAGTGTTGACGGCGCCAGAAAGAGAGGGCGACCACGGAAGACGTGGCATGACCAGATTAACCAGAAACTGGAAGATGGTCCTGTTAGAAGCCTGAACAACCGTCGAGTTTGCATGCGAAGATGTATGAATGTAGACGAAGCGTAAGTTGTATGTCAGGACAGAAGAGTATGGCGCTCTGTCCTCTCTGCCTACCCCCACGGGGAAACGGCGTGATGGTAAGTTAGTTAGTTATACATACATTTTCAGAGTTTCCTGAGCTATTTTGATTACTGCATTAAATTTTATTTGGATATTGCTTTTATACCCCACAATTAATATGTATTAAAAAATCAAAATTCATACAAATAAAGAGTACGTAGATACAAACGAGTATTTAAGTATGAACTATTTTAATAATAAATATCTGGAAATATATGAAGCGACAATCATAATCGTTTTCTTACATGAATACTTTTAATACTTTTTTGCATCGATTGATTTAATTTTTTACACGTATTGATAAAAATTATATTTTTTCTACATTTTTATTAATTCGCAAAAAATTTTGTAAAAAATAATGAAATATTTTTTTTATTAAAATAATGTTTCGATATATAAATAAAACAATTTTCCGGCGAAATCACTCGACGAGTTCTGTAAACGAGCTGGGGCATTGTCGGGATATAATCTGAAAGTTTAGTTCACAGGGGTGCATTCACGTTTCGTTTTAGAAACTTTTCCATGTACGAGGATGCTGCGGAGCCCAGAACACTTGTATCAGCTGATGCACAATTCAGTGAACTGACAAGCCAGACGCTTCATGATTTCTGCGAGATGCTTTTGAGCATTTCATATTGCATTCAAATTTGAATATGAAAGATATGATACTTGTGCACAAAGAAAATATTCTATCTGAAATTCATTTTGAATGTAAGTTCAGGTAAATTTAAATAATCGCGTAAGATATTTACACATACGAATTTTACATCATAAATATTCATTTTAAGTGCATTATAATATTATATCCCTTCTCACAATTGAAAGATATAGTAATACGGTCAGCTGAATATTTGAAAGGTTCCAATCAACGAAGTATGCGATATTTGTAAATGTTTGACTTTTATGAAATAATTGGCATGAGTGAGGTCGTTCAAAAAATATAAAAATAAATAAATTGATGGGTGTTGTACTCCAAAAGTTTCTAAAAGATTGACTTGTAATATTATGGCCTTCAGAGATAACCCCCCCCCCCCTCTGAAGATGAGAAGTACGATCTAATCGAAACGACGGGAGTACAATGGTCCTTCTCAGGACCAACTAACTTACTATACCCGAGATAATTCATTTTCTACATATTGAACCCGTGAGAATCTTAAATTCAACAAAGAAATTATTTTTTACACTAATAGGATGACCGAAAAATTTGTTTAATTAGTTTTTTATCTTAATTAACCAGATTTGTAGATGTAACTTACAATTATTTCAATAACCTTAACATGTTGTGAGACGTGGTAGTTTCACGACTTCCATGTTTCTAAACCAGGGATAACTTCGTTGAAGTCTTTCAACAAGATGAGGCATCTTGTCATTATGCTCTCGCAGTTAAGCTCTAAACCACGTGACATAGAATGTTTATCCAAATCAAACTCTTGCGCTACTTTTTTACAGAAAGTTCCGGAAATGGATGAATTAAAAGAGTCTATCTTGGCAGCAATTGTGTACAAGAATTTGTCACAACGGTAAAAGATATTTCTATCACTAACGAGATTAAACAGATTTAAAACAAGAGGTACATGAAATGAGGCATAAAAAATGAATATTTTAATGTAATGATAAGAATCAGAATAATAATGAGGTATTAAGAGAAAAAACTGCATGATTCCATATATATATATATATAAATATATAATTATGCCCGTTACTTACTACCCGTTACACTACTACCAAGAAATTGCGCTACGCTAGGTGGCATTTTTTCATAGTCTTAGCTCGCTGCTGAAATATAATAGTAAAATAAATTTTTGACTATTCATAACTCTGTCTATCTGTCTGTCTGTCTATCTGTCTGTCTGTCTATCTGTCTGTCTGTCTGTCTGTCTGTCTGTCTATCTGTCTGTCTGTCTGTCTGTCTGTCTGTCTGTCTGTCTGTCTTTCTGTCTGTCTGTCTGTCTGTCTGTTTGTCTGTCTGTCTTTCTGTCTGTCTGTCTGTCTGTTCTCTACACAAATCCACACCATTTGTCCGATTCGTTTCAAATTTACTTTAAATTTTGCTTTAGGACCTAGCGGGTAACATAGGTAACATTTCCCCCCTATTCTCTCACCCCTTCCCCTCCCCCTGACATATTTTCGATGCAAATTTGTACTGTTTGACCGATCGGACTCAAAATTTGGAAACTTTTTCTCTAGGACTCGGCGGGTAATATATGCGACATTTCCCCTCTAATTATTTTACATCTTCCCTTCCCCTTGAAATATTTTCAATGCAAATCTGAACCGTTCGACCGATCGGACTCAATATTTGGAAACTTATTCTTTAAGACCCGGTGGTTAACATTGGTGACATTTCCTCCCTATTCTTTTAGCCTTACCCCTCCTCCTGATATATTTTAGATGCAAATCTATACCGTTCGAATCGAAACTTTTTTTACCCTCACAAATTTATTCTAAACTTAATCCTTAACCCGCGCAACGCCGGGTATGAACAGCTAGTATTGAATATTTTGAATAATTCTGTTGAGAATTTGAGAGAAGCCGTCACTGGTAAACAGCGGACGTGTAGACCCGGTAAACAAGAGAATAACAAATAACAAAGTAGCGAAATGCGAAACATGTTCAACTCAAACGAGAGTGACGTTTATGGTCAGCTGCTCTGCCTGATTTAAATGTGAGATTGCATTCAAACTCAGCGCTGGATGCACGTCGAAAAGAGACAATGCAATTTGCAACGTACCAAATAAACTGTTCCGAAATACTCATGAGTGTTGAGACTTTCAAAGCTGCTACGGCCAAAATCTTTTATTTTACGTATAAATGTAACTCATTGTCTTGTTACTAATTTTGTGTTTACCTTAAAAATAGTCTGCTTGGAATGCAGATAAAACAAAAGTGAGACTTTTATTTTGTAATTGTGCTGTTATGACCAAAAAAGATTGAAATATTAAAGAATACACCACCCAATTATACAGAGAACTTCTAAAAATAAGCTGGATTTATAGGGTAATGACAATTTAGGATGAATTAATTCATAAACAACAAATGGCGAAAAAAGTAATATTTTTGACGTAAAATAAGAGATTCATAAACATTATTTAATATTTGCGTGTTATTCTGTTGTAACAATTTGAATTGTAATATATGACAGGCTGTAAAGATCATGTGAACGGAAATATGTTAGGGCGTCATCACTTCCTGCAGACCCTTGGGAAAAGGGTGGTCAAAGGTGAATTGATTAAAAAGACAACCAATTTTGCTATAGTTTATTGCAAAAGTTTTCTTATTTCACAAATCAGGTTTTCTTCAGATATTCTTGGCCTTATCATTTACAAGTTAAGATTTTCGTTAGATAAGGTACGATAAAAAAATAATTCAAGAGCGTGCGTTCGCGTCGGCACCAGAGAACGGAATCGGCGCACTCTGCTGAGCCTTGTCTGTTGATCGTCCTCTGCAGCGGTGGCGGTTGCAGTTGTTAGTTCTAGTGTCTGGAACAATACCATAACTTGTTCCTGTCACAAAGGACGTCCTTGTACAAAAATATAAAGCAATGCTTCGGAAAATCCCAAATATTTTTAACTGATCCCTTAACCCTTCTTTGTTAATTATTTTAATCGCAATTTTCAGATCCTCAGATACCATTTTTAGGTATTTTAACAACGGATATTTAATACACACCCTATGGATGCGTTGAAATTCGATTCTCGATTTCGCTACATTCGAAATTTCGCAACATTCGATTCACAGCGTCATCAAGTGCCCTATCACCGCGAGGTTCAAGGATTTTACCCTATTTTTTTGGTTATGGTTAAATGTTTTCAGTTTGTTTCATTCTAGTTCCGTCTGACTTTAAGTCTAAAGAGATCCTTAAAATAATTTATATAAGATCACTATTTAATAAAAGGCTGTAGAAGTGTCACTCACTATTGCGAAACTTATAAAATTTACGATAAACATATAAAGTTATAACAATATTTTAACATTAATAATTTTATATACATTCTAACCATAAAAATATTCTGCAGTTTTAAGACATTATTTCTGACAGTTATTTGAATTTTATATTTTTGCTCATTTTAGCAAACGACGCCGACGTCTAAAGGATATAGTCATATAGTATCAAAGGGAAGTACTCTTATAGCGTCTCGGAATATATACCAGAAAATGAAGAGCAATCGTTTAACTAGAATTTTCAAGCGGTGAACGAAAGGAGAGGAAGTATTTATTTTTCGTTACCGGAAGCGAGCAACGGTGAATGAAAGCGTTAAATAATATTGAAGATTTTCAACAGGTGAGACTTGCATCTTAGGTAAAATATAAGAAATAATTTTTCTGGGAGACTGAATAAATTCAGATGAATACTTTTTAAAGATAATTTACAATATTTTTGCAAAATAATTCACCTTGTAAAATGCTTTACTCTTGATAAGAAATTTTTGGGATATTCTACCTTGTATATACCTATAAGTCATTTTTGATTTGATTGTACAGTCCATCATGAAGAGTGATTTGTTGCTGTGAGTATAGTTAACGTTGTGTTATATTGGCTTATGACATCTTAATTACTACACGATTTTTTGGCAAGTTAATAATGTTCTACTCAAAGAAAATATAATTTATCGATACCAATATATTTTTTTACAGTTTTGTGCTATGTTTCAACGATATGATTTTTTTTTCCACTTATATTTGAGCACTTGTTTCACTACATGTTTCGGAAATGTCCGTTTCCTTCATCAGGTGAATTAATACTGAAGTATGTGTGAGTGGCTGTCTGGTATGTGGGTTGTGGATTCGGTAGAAGTGGAGGGGATGATGGGAAATCGGGAACATTGTAAGAAGGGGTGATGTGAAGAGTTGTATTTGATTATCGATTATTTTATTTATTGTGTTAAGGTTTTTATGAATTTTAAGTGTTTCTAAATTATTTTGTTTTAGGCCGTATGTATGTTTATGTAGGATATGTATTTTTGTATTGCTGAAAGTGTGGTTATTTTCTATAATATGATTGGCGTATTCTTAAAAATTATGATTTGTGAGGCACATTTTATGTTCTTTAAATCTTTTTTCTATTGATCTGCCTGTCCGACCTATATATGACATCTCACAATCCCCACATTCTAGCTTATAAACCCCACTATAGTCTAATTTGTTAGGATTTTTAGACTTATTATTTTTTAATTGTTTTTCGATTGAATTATCAGTGGTATGATTTCGCTTAAATTTATAAAATAACCTGGATATAGCTTTCAATAAAATATTAAAATATTTCAAAGCGATGGCGTAAGCCAAACGAGTAATTAATATCACGAAGAAACAGCAATTGCTTCATCACTCAGACGCACGGGGTGAAACTTGTCTGGGCTGGAAACAACCCTTCTCTAAACACCCTTTTGGAAGGCTCTCCATATAATGAGAGCAATATATGTCAGCCTTCGTTAACACATCACCGGGTATGATTGAGATTGTTTGGAAAGTGAAACATCCCCTACCGTTCTAGCCTTAGTTCTACTGTTCTGAAACGTCTATCGTGAGGGCAGAAAGTGATTAATAATTAAAAAAACATTATTATTCCTTAAAAATCTACAAATTTAATATGAAATTATTATTTTTTTTACACGGTGCACTTTTTAATTCACGATTTTTATTTTATAGGACGTAAAATCCGGGTATTATTAAAATTCGAATATATTAAAAAACTCCTTTGAATTTTCAAAATTGCATCTATTCTATGAATGACTATTATGACAGTGAACATAGCGCATACATAATTATTGAAAAAATCGTATCGCTATAAGGGATATAGATATTTCATGAATTGGATGCTAGTAATTCCAGCATCAGCCTTTTTCTAAAGAGGTGAGGATATGTGATCAAACAATATTAATAATAACATTATATGGATTACAATTTTTTCGTATGAGATACAATAGGTCACATTTGATAGGTTTCCCTTGTCTTGACCCTATTGCTACACCTTTAGGTATGTTTTTAATTTCAAAAGAAGAGATTACCAAACCTTCGTAACTCTTTTATAAAAATTAAATTCGAAAGAGTCAACTTTGTCTTGATTATTTGGCAATATAAAATTTATTGATTATTAAAAGATTAGATTATTTGGCAAGGGTGTATGAAAGATCGAATTTTAAAAAATGTGATCTCTTCCTTTGCTTTGAAAACTAGTTTACTTTGAAAGGGACGATCATTGTATCATATATTGAATACGTAGAACAATTTAATAAAACTAAAACTGCGTTGGTTGATAGTTTTAGTTACATATAATAGTAGATATTAACATGTAACTATTACAAATATAAGTATGCTTCCGACGTGGGACTGAGTTATGGCTAATCCTATGTAATTTTTCCACAACTGTTTGCAGTAAATGCAGATATTCTTGCATACAAACTGCACATACAGTTTTACAATATTACAATTTGCAATATTAAAAAAATATTTTGGGCTGGAGGATGAATGTCCCTTTTATGATGGACCCCTTTCTTGGTCACTCTCTCCTACCACAAGTATCCAAATTAAAAGTAAATTTCTTTTTTCTTATCAATATTAATTTGTGATACAAAAAAAGGGATTTCTCATTAATATTAATTGGAATGGGAGTATATTTGATATTTAAGGTCAACTACAGTGGTGCTGAGTTTTTTTAATATATTCGTTTCGAGTCATGAATATTTGGTGGTATATTTTAAAATTTAAATATAAAAATTGTAACGCAATCACCTTTTTTTTAAATATTTTGTTTACCCTCCAATATTTGATATAGAAAAGCATTGGAGAAAAATGTATTAATAAATAATCAAATTTCAAATTCAATAGTTCAAAAAATCCCGAATGCTGTTCAACCAACTTTCTATACTAATAATAAACTAAACATGTACAGGCATATTAAAATAACAAGGATAAGGATGATTCTTTAAAAGTTAGGATTTTAATAAATTGATTTGAAATGATTGCAATTATTTTTACACAGAAAAAATATGCAAACTTTTTAATATTCAATTCAATAATTATTCCGAATTTGTGAATCGTCTTTTATTTATGGATCATTCTTTTGATATTCATAAGCGTTTACAAATTTTACGTATAAATTATACAGAATTACAGTTTAATAAATAAGAAAATTTGTAAAAAATAAAAATTGTTTATTGTACATTCAATATTATAAATAACTAGGTCCTTTTTACTAATAGTTATCTTTTTAATTGGTTTTCATGTAAGCACTTAATAATTATTCATTTCCCATACCTTTATTGTTTTTTTTATATTTCTATTATCTATACTTCGATTTTTGATTTTTATTTGATAGTGTACATTGTACAAAGAGACCATTGGCCCCGAAAAATGTTGATATTTTCAATTCATAAGGGGTAGAAAAAAGTCCATTTTTATTAATTATATTTTATTTTTTTAATGAATTCATGAAATATTATAACATTTTTCTTTTGTTATGGCCTAAACACAGCAGTCGTCATCGCTAACACGAGGAACGAGACAAAACATCTACAAATATCCAGGGCTATCTGTTCCAATCGGCAGTGTTCCTGACAGCTTCCTGAAGTGAGTCCATTGGGTGCAGATTTTTCCTCTTTCCTTCCTTGACATCTTTCCTTGTATTTGGTGGTCTTCCGCTGAAACGTTTTCCTTTGAAATTGTCTTTTACCATCAGCCTCTCCATATAACCGTACATCCTGTGACTTGACTGTGAAAATTTATTTATTGTAAAACGCCCTCCTTTGTAATCCACTGGGCACGACTGGCTTCTCATATCAAGGACTTTGGCTTAGATTCCAGGTGAAATCGCAATATATTTTCATAAGATTCTAAAAACAAAAAAAACTGCTCATAATTCCGAACGGTTTGAATAATTTAAAAAGATTTTGGATTAATCTAGAAACAGATAGAACACAGAAAATATACAAGAAGTTTTTAAAATAACTTTCTCTATATAAGTGGCGACAGTATCACGGAACAGACAAGCGTAATGTGCAAAATGGTAAATGTCGGAATTAATGTTCCAAAACCAGTGCTACAGCAGAATGTGCTAGGCGAAGAATATAAAGAATGCCAGGAAGAGTGGAAAATTCCTGTATTAGTGTTCCAATAAAAGTTTGTACTCAATTATTTTTGTTAAATAAAAGTTTGGAATCACTTACGAGCGTTTCATTTCAATCCCCACCGGGGCAAATCCGTAACAATATCTTATTTTTTATCGTTTATATTCATTTCGCAAGGGTAATTTGGCTTCTTCACCTGTTATGTTAAAAAACTCAGAAAAATACTATGCGGTATTGTACTTAATACTCAACCTGATGAGTTGTTCTAAGCAGAATAGTTGTTCTACGCGAAATATCTGTAGGCGTCATATGTGAACAAGAAACACCTGGTGTGATGATTTCATCCATGGACAAACATTAATTTCAATGAGCGCCATTGAAGGGTAATTGATGTTTCTCCATAATATTCGAAAATCTTGAGTCATAAGAGATGTTGAAGCACTTGGCGGATATACTTCCATCAGCTTAGTGCTAAGTTTTAGAGAGCTACATATACGTATTTACTTACGCAGCGTACTTAGACGTAGGTTCTAAGTTTATTTTGTAATAGGGCTGAGCCTTGTTTATTTACTGTTAAGTGATTTTCAGAAGTAACTTTTAATTGTAATATAGCATAAGTATCCCCAAGAATTGTTTTATGATTAAAAAGCCTTAAATTTACATTGAAATTTTTAGTGTTACTTGTAAAATACTTTTCATTGGTATCTATCATTTTTTATACATTTTTCATGCTTGGCGTAAGCCTAAGAGAATAGTAAATGATGGAATTAGACACAGAACTAGAGAGGTCAATATCATGGATAATGCAATGGGCGGGGTATGTTGCAAGGCAGGATGTTACAAGATGGACTCCTAGAGTTCTAAAGTAAAGACCTTGGGAGAAGAAAAGAGGCATTGGAAGACCTCAGAAGAGATGGACCGACGATATAGCTGCTGAGGGGGAGGGGAGAATTGTAACAACTAGCAAATAACAAGGAAGGATGGAAGGGTATGGAAGAGACCTATATCCTGCAGAGGAGAGATGAAGGTTAAAGAAGAAGAATATATATTTCGCTGCAAATGCAGGAAAATAAAAGGCTAAATGTTGAAAATAAATATAAGTAAGAAAAAAAATTTATATTTAGGAATTGTGAAAATATGAAGCAAAGTTCTTTGACATTTTTGTGATTTAAAATGGATATTTCACAACTCCGTGGCTTATCTTCTGTGTATAGTTTTCTGGGATATTCTGCCGTGTGTGTGTGACCTCTCTGGCCATATGGATTAAGAAGAATCCTCTCTGGCCATAAGGATTAAGAAGAATCCAACAAATAAAATTGACCGAAAAACTAGAGAGCTGGTTAAAGCCTCGAGCATTCCGGTCGAATTACACTACAGATTGTTTATGCAAGCGTCCAAAACACCAGCGATGTACGGACTGCCTAAGATTCACAAGGATGGAGTTCCGTTAAGACCGATTGTGAGCGCAATAGGAGCGCCGACATATAAGTTGTCGCAACACTTGGCCAGTCTCTTACAGATGCAGACCGGGAAGACATCTTCGTGGGTGAAGGACTCCGCACATTTTGTTAAAATGCTGAAAAACGTGAAGATAGAAAGTGATGATATACTAGTCAGTTTTGACGTTATATCTCTCTTCACAAATGTGCCTGTGGACGATGCTATGAGTCTTTTGGAAGAAGTCTATGAGGAAGACATGTGCGCACTTTTTCGACACTGCCTAACAAGTGGATACTTTTCATTTCAGGTTGAACTTTTCCAACAAGTGGAAGGTGTAGCAATGGGAAACCCACTTTCCCCAGTAATTGCAAACTTCGTAATGGAGAAATTCGAAGAAACGGCTCTTGACACAGCAACTTTGATCCCCAAGGTTTGGTGGAGGTATGTTGATGACGTTTTTGCAATCTGGCCTCACGGGAAAGAAAAATTACAGGACTTTCTCGAACACCTCAAACACGATGCACAAGAAATTAAAATTCACCATGGAGATAGAAAAAGAAAATAAACTACCATTTCTGGATGTAGAAGTGAAAAGGAACACAGATGGTAGTCTCGGGCACAGGGTCTACAGGAAACCGACCCATACGAACCGCTACTTGCATGCACATTCCCACCACCACCCAGCGCAGAAGTGAAGTCTAATTAATACCTTAGCTACGAGAGCTAAACGAATATGCCAAGAAGAACATCTGCAGGAGGAGATTCGTACACTGAGCGACGCGCTAGAAAGCAATGGATACCAAAGACGGCAGATACTGCACATCATAAGAGCCAAATCTAACAGCTCCGAGAAAAACACAGAAGCTGAGATCAAAGGGATTGCTTTCTTGCCTTATATCCATAATGTAACAGACAGGATTGCCAAAGCGCTCAAGAAACAGAATATTAAGACAGTGTTCGGCACAAACAACAAGGTTAAGGACCTCTTAAGACCAGCGAAGGATCGGGATCCCCTTGAGACCGACGGTGTTTATAGGCTCGATTGTCAAAATTGCGACAAAGTGTATGTGGGACAAACAGCACGCACGATTTCAAAGAGGGTGGATGAGCATAAAAGAGCATGCAAACTCGGTCACCCAGAAAAATCGGTATTGGCTGAGCATTTTCTAGATACGGGCCACCATTTTTCATTTGAGCCAAAAATCTTAGGAAAGCCCAAAAGTCACCACACGCGACTGGTCAAAGAAGCAATCGAAATATACAAGCACCCGGTAAACATTAATAGGGATGACGGTCTTAAGTTAAGAACATCGTGGTATCCGGCGCTGCAGGATAAATCAAATAGACGATCCGCACAGTCCGACATCCGTTAGTAGATATATAAAACACTACAAGAAGACACACACCTTGCTTTCGACATGGTACTGCAATCCAGTATTTAACATATATAACACAAACTTGGAGACACCCTGACTTCGGTACGGTATTGCAAGGTAATACTTAACCTACACTTCAACACTCACTCATCACATCAGCCCTGATGATGGACCCTGCAATGGGATCCGAAACGTTGGCCAGAGAGGTCACACACACACGGCAGAATATCCCAGAAAACTATACACAGAATGCTTAGCTCTTTCAACAAAATAAAGAGCTCATCGTTGTCGCGCCCGCGCCAAAGTCCATAATCACATCTGCGCACTGGTCTGATGAGCGTTTTGTACACTAATGGTTATTTGTTCTGAAAACTAGTCAGGTTTTTATACATGATTTTGGAGACGGCAAAAACTTAGTTCGAACACATTTCCGTAATTTACACTGATTCAAAACGCACTGAAATATTTAGTCGTCTGTGGAGCACTTTATTTCTGTAGATTTCACAAGCTGTTAAAAATATGCCTGTTTTACCGCGATGCCGCCACTGTTTATATAGAGTCCTCAATTTCTGTGATTTTCTTTGTATACTCGCGTATTTTACAGACTTCCAAGGTCTTGATACAAACGACAAGAGACTCAAAAATGTTAAATTTTTCTCTTTAGAAGAAAGAAAAATTACAGATGTAATTACTCTCTAGAAAATAATTAATAACAAACTAGACATCCCCTCAATACTGTCAGAAATATACATAATTATATTTCACACTTTTTGCAAGTTTTATGACACCAATCTAAGCTATTTCTCTGCTCCACCTAGAATGATCAATCACCTTAACGAGATATCATCCAGAGACGGCAACCTTGATATACTCTTAATGAAACAGGCTCAGTTCAAAAAGGAAATATTGATTAACCTGGTTGAAGGTCGCTAGAGCGCATAAAACATGCTCATCATAGACAAAATTATATACCACTACTCGTAGACACACGGTGTTGGACTTGGAATCCGCGCAATCGTCGTAAAATTCATTCTATATTATATTTATTGGCTTGTGACCGTCTTTATTTTGTTCTGAATATTATTTAAATTTTATTTTATCATTTTTTAAATTATTTTTTTTATTTTTCTTAATAATTTAGTTCCACACATAATGTTGTGTGGGCTAATACATGATGTCACTTGGACATGTTGCATTCCACCTAATCATTTAAAAGTTTTTATAACATAATTTTTGCACTTCAGTTTAAACCTCCTTATATTCTCCATGTTTTGAATTTCTTTTGGCAGGCTATCGAAGATATTTATACTTTTATACATCATTCAATTTTGTGAGGTTTTTTCTTTTTCTTTGGTAGTATTATGTTGTCGCTTCCTCTTGTATTGTAGAAATGCAAATCTTTATTCATCTTCATCCTGTCATCAAAGTATTTGGGTACTAATCCATGTTTAATTTTAAATATTTGGACCATTACATTATATGATATATGGTAGTCTTATGTTGTCGCTTCCTCTTGTATTGTAGGAATGAAAATCTTTATTCATCTTCATCCTGTCATCAAATTATTTGGATACTATTCTATGTTTAATTTTGAATATTTCGACCATTACCTTATATATTATTCTTTGATTTACAGTTTCTAGTCCTAGGGCATTCAACATTTTTGTTATTTTAGTTCTCCTATTACACCTAAGTATTATGCGCATCGCTCTGTTAAGACATTATTTATTATTAATTTGTGATAAAAAGTTTTTCGTTTTATTTTTTATTTAATTAAGTTTCATAAAATATTTATTTGGTTTGTTTGTTGAAAATAAAAATAAAATAAATTTGAATAAACATATATTTTTTAATGTGATTCAATCCGTCAGATTTCCTTGATTATGTTATATTATTTAAAATTTCTTTTTTCAAATGCTCGTGAATTTAACCACCTTCGCACCTGAATTTACTAATATATTTACCAAACCCTCTAAATTGCACTCCAACCTTATTTCAAAATCCATTTCACTCCTTATTCTAGTCGAAATTTACACGTGTCTTTAAATTAACGTCGAAATCCAATATTCCATCTGAATTTAAAATATCTCTGAGGAAGTTTCTTGAAGACGTGCGTGAGGGAAGAAAATGTGTGTCAGTCTAATTTTTTCTGCCTCTGCCTATTTATTCCCGTCACCAATAAAGTATAAGTGATGGAGAATCCTCGCAATAACATGAGCGTTCATTGTAAAATCAGACGCAATAAAATACAACAAAAGACGAAACACACCGTTTCTTGTTTAAACTCCTTTTCTTTTAACTCGTAGCGTCTGTGGTTTGTTGTCTACCGGAATTTAACCTGATCTTTTCCCGTGATCCAATCGAGCTGAAACTTTGCAGGCAGACTCGTGGCGACGATAAAAATGAAATTAATAATTATAGTATAATTTTGGATTTAAATTTAATTAAATATATATTTTTTGAATAATTATAGTATAATTTTGGATTTTTCGAAATTTTAATGGTTTTTTCAAATCGGAATCAATACAAATGAATAATGACCCCGACGCGTGTAGTAGGCACAAAACATGATTCAATGAGAAAGGGAGAAAAAGAGAGAAAGAGAGAAAAAAAGAAAGAGAAAATTCAAAGAGAAAAAAACTTGGTTTTTATGGGTCACTTTTTTCATCTTTTCCTTCTTATACCCTAGCCGCTCAACAGACGTTGAGTTTTCTCACTTTATTTACTCTGGCTCGGAATAGCTCTTAGAATAACAGAAGCTAGACCAGTCTAAGGTTTTTCAGTCATGATGCTCTGCTCTTTCCAGGGCCCTGACTTCCGGCAATCTTTCCCTGTATTATGAGGTGCAGGACACTGCAAGATCTCGTACTTTGCCGGATATCCATAACATGTCCGAGATACTTAAAATTTCGGATTTTTGTTGTTTTAATTACTTATTTTTCTTTATTCATCCGAATCATAAAATCTTCATACTTAACTCTGCCCATCCAGCTTGTATTGAGTATTCTTCTGTAGATCCACACCTCGAGTACCTCGAGAAGTTGCCTTATCAATTCATCGGTAAGTGTCCGTATTTTCCATAAATCCGTAAAATAATATTGAAAATATGCAACCTTCTTCACCAACCATTTTATTTAATTTTGAAAATGCACCTTTATCTTTTTAGTAATAAGTAAAAAATGATAATAAATCTTCAGGGTTTTTATTTATTCGTTCCTTTATATAATATTATTTTATTATATAAATACTTCTTCTAATGTTTTGTACAATATCCTATTACTTTTCAGAATAATAATTAATATGATTATAATTAAAACAATTAACTTTGTTTCAACCACTAATTTTATTTTTAAAAACTCAACACGTTTCTAGAACAAAGGTCCCTTCTTCTAAGTATAGTCAGTGTCCTTTGTATCTTCCGAAAAAAGGGGCCTTTGGTCTCGAAATATGTTGAGTGTTTAACAATAAAATTAGGGGTTGAAACAAAGTTAATTATTTTAAGAAATTTAAGAAAAAATTAAATACTATGTTTTAAACCACTTAATTGCTATACATTTGTCAACTAGTTTCGGTTGGACTCAACCTTCTTCAGGACAATTACAATATAGACTAATCTAGGTACAGAAATTTATATTTATTTATTATTTGACTATTATTATTGATAGCTTTATTAATAATAATAGTCAAATAATAAATAAACAAATAAATTTATCTAATAGTCCGATTTTAAAGTTGTTCCCTCTATCTTCAGTTAACTCCTCCCATTCCCTCCCCCCCACCTAGTTGACACTCTGTCCCTCTCTCTTTTTCTTTCCTCCTTTATAAATTTCTGTACCTAGATTAGTCTATATTGTAATTGTCCTGAAGAAGGTTGAGTCCAACCGAAACTAGTTGACAAATATATAGCAATTAAGTGGTTTAAAACATTTAATTTTTTCTTAAATTTCTTATAATGTCAAGCCACAAAGTGTTTTCTTGCTTTGAAAAGTTAATTATTTTAATTATAATCATATAAGGTGATACCACAAAGTGATTTTGCGTTTATTGAAGAAGTAATATTTAATATTCATGGAAGTTAGAATAAATCAATTCCGCAAATGTAAGTTTTTGATTGTGAAAATTGAACCCGCGCATTTAACATTTCTCTGGTGAAGGCGGTTGTAAAAACCTCCCCGTTGCGTTGGTTTTCAAGGAGGGGAGGACATCTCACACCTACAGTACATTGGGAGCTCACCGGGATTATTTTAACTCGGAACTCCAAATATGAGACATCGCAGCCTTGTAATCTTCTGTTCACACTTAATACTTTAATCATAACTATTACTGTAGAACTGAGAATATGCCATCAACCAACCGCAAGTGACCTGCTTAAGCAAAGATTTCAACCGAAGCTCACGACGGAGCTTGGAGCGGAATGAATATGGTAATTGATAAACTACTCTCATCTTAGCCATACTATTCTACTTATTGCTGAAGAGGCAACTGCCACAGGCACTGACGAAGTTTCGGTGCTTACAAATGATTTGCTTTGAAATTCCTAACCATTGTTGTTAACTGACGTCCAAGCCAGAAGATTCAGAGATTTAATTATAAAATCTTTTTACTCCCTTTATATTAACTCGTGGCGTCTGCTTGCTTGCTTGCTTGCTTGCCAGCTTGCCGTCAACAAAAACTTTGGATCGATTTTGGACCCTTTTCACGTGATCCAATCGAGCTGAAACTTGGCAAGTAGACTCGTGGCGACGATCAAGAAGGTCTAACAAATTTTAGTTAAAAAAATTAATAATTATAGTATAATTTCGGATTTTTAGAAATTTTATTGGTTTTTTCAAATTGGAATCATTAGAAAAGTTTGATTACGGCGGCCCGATAACGTCGCGGAATATTTTCTAAATTTGAATTAGTCCGTCGGTATGCGTAATAGGTACTTCACAACGAATGTCGAAAATCTAAATTGACTGACAAATGTTTTTAGAATTTAATCTTCAAAGCATGGAGTGTCTTATCAAAGCTCAAAACATCTGACATTTTAGAAATATATTAAATTACTGTAAGTTTAGTGTTATGATATATGTTTTAATTCGTCTTTTTAATTTTTATTTTATTTAAATAGTAGTAGAAACCTAAGAGGTTTATGGGTAACATTTTTACACGATTCAATATAAGAAAATATAATAATATAATTTGGATACAAGGTAATTTTTTTATAGTTGGCCGAGTTTTAATATTTTTGTCACTTCTGTTTTGACCTTGTCAGTGGTCAGTTGTTTGTTCTGTTGTGGCAGGTCATTGTATAGTTTTAGTCCGTTGCAAATTAATCGGGATTGTCCTGTTTTTGTTTTGGCCATTCTAGTGTTGTGTTGGTGTTTTTCGTGTATTTTGTGTAATTTTATGTCTTCGTCTTGTATTTCGCCAATTGCTAGTCTGTTAATGATTAAAAGTGTTCCGATTTTTGTAATGTTTTCGATGTTTAATTGTTGTGTTATACTGTATACAGTTTCAGTTGGTGTCCGGTATTTTAGATCATAGACCATTTTTAATATTTTGTTTTGCTGTTGGAGTCTGTTTAGGTTAGTTTTGTTTCCGGTTCCCCAGAAGGGTATCAACTATCCTATTCTACTCTTGACGTATGCCTGGTACATCAGAATTTTTATGGTCTTTGGTGTGATTTCATGTATTTTGTGGAATAGGCTGGTCAGTTTTGTCAGTGAGTCAATTACTTTGTCTATTTGAAAGGTCCATTTGAGATGTCTGTCTATGTTGAGTCCTAAGTATTTAGTATTTTCTAGTTCAGTAAGTGTTTCATTATGTATTTTTATGTCCATTTTATGCGTTTTCCGTTTGGCCTCAAAGTTAATTTTTTGTTTTTTTTGTTTTTTGTTTTTGTTGTTACATTTTTTATTGTTGTTGTTTTTTATTGTTGTTATATTTTACAAAGAAAGAGAGTATAATAAAAACTTGGTTTTTATGTGTTACTTTTATTGGAATTCGGAACTGAAATGTATCGTGTGTTTCCGGGCCCCGCGAGGCATGTTGAAACTGTGTGTTTAGGTGTAACGGATTGTATGTATAAAATAATGTTTGTATAAACTTTGTATTCCCAGAAAGCGGCTGCTACCTGGCACAGTGCGATCGTAATGTTTCTGGCACTTAGTGTACCGGCGGTAGAGACATCCGCGCTGTTTGTATTCCTCTCCGTGTCAGCGTATTCCTATACGGGCTCGTAAAACCAGCAATATTCGTGATGGGAATTTCAAATACGGGAATAAATAATGAAAATAAATATTTTTGCACTGGGCGAGCAAGGAAATATCAGAGGCCACAAGCGATCGAAACAGCGCAGGACATAGAGCCGTGGAAGAGTGCTGTCCAAGCGATAGAAACCCAAACCGTTTTGGATTAAAGCGAAAAAGATTGATATTATTGTACCTAATGTTTTGACGGGAAAAAATCACAAAAATAAATGTTTTTTAATAATTTACTTACAAACATAAACAGAAGAATAATTAAATAAAACACGACTTGGTATACACCACTAAATATTTCTTTTCTTTATTCAATATGATTAAACACCTCTACAAGTTTCGGGAACGAAGTTCCCTTCCTCAGTAGGATATTTAGTGGTGCATACCAAGTCGTGCTTTATTTAATTATTAAATATGTCACCACAAAGTTATAAATCGTTCATTGAAGAGATAAATAGAAGAATCCATTTTTCAAAAAAATAAACTAATAATTTTAGGGCGCGAACATTCTAGCGAAAACCTGTCGTTCAATATTTACAGATAAAGCTAATCATTTACCAAAGAGTTTTTATTCGAAACCCATAGCGGTGAATACGGGACAATTCATAAAACAAATCAAATCTCTGGAAAACAAAAAAAAATGGCTGCGTGCACTTACGTACGCGCGTTAGATGTTATACGTCTAAAAATATGTTGTACACCAAGAGTTATAAAGTAGCTGAATAAAAAGCGTATGCGGGATTTAAAATTTTCATCAATTACAGTTCTCCGTTCACGGATAAAAAAAACTAACCCATAAAAACCAAGTTTTTATTATACTCCCTTTCTTATTGAATCAGGTTTTGTGCCTACTTCGGGGTCATTACTCATTGGTATTGATACCAGTTTGAAAAAAACATTAAAATTTCGAAAAATCCAAAATTATACTATACTTATCAAATTTTTTAACAAACATTCGTAAGATCATTTTTATCGTCGCCGCAAGTCTGCCTGCAAAGTTTCAGCTCGATTGGATCACGGGAAAAGGGTTAAAAATCGATCCAAAGTTTTTCCGGCAGACAACAAACCGCAGACGCTACGAGTTAAAAGAAAGGGAGTAAAAATCTGAAATACACATAAAATACGGTACACACGTACTTAATTGCATTTTGTTTGTACAAAAAAGAGAAAATGAAATCATAATAAAACGTTATGAATTTAATCACTATTATATTATGAAAACTATATATGCTAACAGAATATATACATCAGTGCTCGGAGCATATGCGATTTTCAAAACATCATTTTATTAATAACAGCGCCTGAAGCATATGAACTTTCCATAACGAAATTTTATCAATACAAGCGCCCGGGGTATATGCAACTTTCGTAACAACATTTTCATATGACGTAATGAAGTCACTTAAAAATTGTTATTGGTTAAATCGTCATGGTGTGAAAAATTACTTTGTACCATGCGCACGCACTTCGCTGCATCCTAAAAGTTTAACTTATAAAAAAATAGATTGTTACTATTTAAAAAAAAAATCAGTTATATTATTTATATTTAAAGCATTAACTTTGTGGCTAGACATTATAACAGAATGTTATTTAACTTAGTAAAAACAAATACCTGATTTAAGGTCTACAGGTTTCGAGACGTACCCATCTCTTCGCCAGGACCAACACTACACTACTGTGTTCACAATTAAACTTTCACCAATATTTAGATTCCTGATTGTTCTGTAGGCTAGTTAGTGCATGCTTGTCTCTGACAAGATTAACACGCATGTGATAAATGTTGGTGAAAGTTTAACAATACTATGGTTATGGTTTACAATGTTGTGTAGTAGTGTAGTGTTGGTTCTGACGAAGAGACGGGTATGTCTCGAAACCGGTTGACCTTAAATTTGATAGTGTTTTTTACTCAGTTAACTAACATTCTGTTTAAATTCAGTTAGTTTGCGTCTGTACTGTGAATAATAATAATATTTTAATTAGAGTAAAGTACACAACGCAATAAACGTAAGGCCATGTTTTGATATAATATTTTGAAATAAAGTCTACAAATGTTCGTTTCGTGTTAGACACTCACATTTAAGTAAAATTATTATTGGTACCTGTTTGCGAGTACTAAGTACTGGGATTAACCGAAAACAATAAACCTTTACACCGTAAGTTTCCAGGTAGAAGCAAGTTAAAATGAAACTCTGGTTCCTTAGGGACGTCGAGGACATACCTATTGTGAATTCTGGAAACGGCCGGAATCTGGTCCTAGGTGATGTTTAGAGATTATTTGGTCCTAAGCTCCTTCGCCCCATTAGTCCTGATTCAGCAGGAACTTCGGTGCTTGCTGTTCAGTCTTTTTTCCATGTGACTCAATCATCGAAGTCTTCCTAATTTTATAAATTTTTCATTCTTAGCTCCTTAAACAAAGTGTTGTAACGAGATGCTATAACCCAGATTAATTGCGCACGATCGAAATCTCTCAAATTCTCTGGAACACTCGGCAATATCTAAAAAAATTAATGCAGTTATTAAGGTTTATTAATTTAAAATATACTGAAATCGAGATATTATAAGAAAAATAGCATATAAATCGATAGGAAGCGTGATTTTGGAAAGGATAGATATATAAAATCTATTATTATTCAATAAATTTATTTTTCATTTTTTGGGTATTGCTACCTTAGCTTTTATACCCCAAATATACTAAACTATGCAATGTTTAATGCATTCCTCTGGGATTTAAAAAAAAAATTGTATTAAAAAAATAATTGCCTATATTTATATTTGTGTTTGTTTTAATATTCGTTTGGCCCACAGAATCCCAGTAATTGAAACCATAAAAATTATCGAAGGTTACACTGTATTAATAATCAAAGTCAATAATCAAACAAACGTTGGCAATTGCGAAAATTCGCAGAATATTACATTGATATAGAACACAATATTGAATTTTATCCCGAGGGGGACATCATTTTTCTTTTAAATTTTTACCCTTCAACAGGCAATGGAAACAAATGGTCTTAAGATCAGTAGAAAAAAGACAGAGCATGTTGGCGTATAGCATTGTTCCTTGACTTGATTTACTATAAATCCCATCCCAATATATCGTTGCTATAAAATTCCTTACCTACCTAAAATGCAGGACGAATGCCTACCTAATTAATACCTACAAGCCGCGAGCGTATTCGTAACCCACGCCTGCTGTACGGTGGAGTTCGAAATCAGGAGTCGGTTGAGTACGAAACGATCCTTGATCGCTTCAATTTCAAAAGAAGTAAAATAAATACCGTGTGAATACAAAACAGCAAAACGATGCAGAGACACAAAAATAACTAAACGGAAGTGAGACAGGTTCCTCCAAAAGTGAACCAGCCTGGTAATCGGCGGACGAGAAGAACGTGGGAAGTGAGTAGATAAGTCCATGCAGTTTCCTCTTGCATCCTAAATCAAATTCCTTCTTGTGTTCCGCCATCACCACGTGCCGTGCACGTGCGCACACAGAGCATATGTTGCAACTTCGATGGTACCACTAACCCCAATAACATCAAGATCTCCATTGGTCCCACGACGCTACCCAAAGTGACACAATTTAAATAACTAGGTTCAATTATTAAAAATGATGGAAAAATTGACAATGATGTTACTCACAGAATTGGTAGGCTGGATGAAGTGGAGACAACTCACAGGCGTAATATGCGACAGAAGAATGCCTCTTAAGGTCATAGGACAAATATATAAAACATCCATTAGACCTGCTGTTTTATACGGGTCAGAATGCTGGGCGACCAGCAAACAACACCTTGATAAACTACTTAACAAGCGCACGTTACGCTGGTTAGCGCATCACAGTGCTAGACAAAGTTCGTAATGAGCACATAAGAGACAAAACCAAAGAGAAACGACAACGATGGTATGGTCATATTCAGAAACGCCCAGAAGACCATGTGGTGAAGCTTGCTCTAAGCCTGCCACCGACAAAACGCAAACGTGGACGACCGCCCGCCAAATGGTTGACAATGGTCGAAAGAGATCTGAAGGAGGATCAGCTCGATGACAACCTGGCGCGGGACCGTGCTCAATGGAGAAAGCGGACAAGGAAAGCCAATCCCAAGTAAATGGGACTAACGGCCTACGAAGAAGAATAATGGGCCCAAGTACAGAAGCGAAACACATCAAAAAGCACCCAGGCTTGAGTAAATCGCATAAATTAATTGTGACCTCACCGAGAATCGAACCCGAAACCCCCAGAGGCCAGTGTCAGGCTCACTGGGCTACGAGTGCCGCTATGTGCTATAACGTTCACCAATTCCACCCATGATAAACTAACAAATCGATCCATTTTTTTGGAAGTTGTGTATATGTTTAACTTGCACACCTTGTTTCGAATGTATGTTTCGATTTGTATTTTTACTGCTCCCACTCCTAATAGTGATATATTTATATTTTGATTGAAGTTTTTTAATATTTTTCTACGAATATATTTATAATTCGGAAGAATTATTGGTGAACGTTATCATCAGATCATTAAAGCCAGCCGTACGATGGGTCGTGAGCCCTTTAAACAAAAAAGACTTACATACCATCTTTCCCACATAAAAAATGAAGATTCGTCTTTACGGGATATCTGTATTATATCTTGGAAGAATCATGAACTTGAAACAAAATGAACTTTCTCCCAAAATCAGGACGTATACCAACCAAAAACCTGGGAATGCATTAAAGTGTAATTATTTCTACTTTCATAATTGACGATATATCAATTTCGGTATTAAACTAAGTCTTTCATGAAGAATATATGTAAATTAGCATTATTTAATGAAGCTCTGTAGGCAGTTCAAGAAATAGCCTTAGTTGTTATCTAGTGTAAGACGGATGTGGATTGTGGATATGGTGGTAAGATTGAGTTGCTGATCTCAGAAGTTCAGATTTATTATATTGTTTTTAATTATTTATATAATAATAATAATGTTAAAGATTTAATCTATAATTAAGTAGGTAGGTATGTATGTAAGTGAAAAAAATGCAGAAAATTCCACGTTCAAATTAATCAACAAAGAACAATATATGTATTCTGAAAAATCTCAACACCGTAAAAGAAAACGTTTTTCGTTAACACCTCCAAAGCTGTAACTCGTATTTGCAAAAAAACAAAAGAGGTTCTTACCTTTAATTAAATTCCAAATAAAATACCCAGAAAAGAAAGCAGAGTGGAATTTATCGTGCAGATGAAAACGAAAGATAAAATATAAAAAATATTTCACTTTGCGCGTGTTTGGTAGGTGGGTACTCGCCTCGTTTATTTAAGATTCAGATCAGCCGTTATGTTCTGGTACCCTCTCTTCCATCGCCGTGGTAACGCTTTCCCAAAGCCCCTTTCCGCGTATGAGACTTTTGACAAGAGACAATAATGTTCGTAGAGATTTTTTGAAGGTAAACCTACAAGGCGACACGTAACACGCCTCTGTATCTTCAAGAGCTCTGCATCCCTGGCAACTCGAACGAAGGGCGCCTTAATCTTAGGTCAGCCTTTATGGTTGTAGAATCAATCATACATTGCCAGAAGACTTTAGTGAGATGGCATTTGCAGTGGTCGGCCCAAAGGCGTGGAACGTGGAACTCTTCGCCTTCCGTAATGCAGAACAGTGCATCATAAAGTGCACTTGTCTGAAAAATAATTTCCACAAGTTCGTCATTACATTTTAAATACTAGTGTAGGACTTAACAATTATTATGTATTCCTGTAATATAAGTATATTGTGGAATCCGTTTTTCAGTTGGGTTTATTGAAATCTTCCCAGAATCTTTTTAAACCGAAAAAAAAAGTTTAACATTTAATAGCATCTGTTTGTCTTACTTTTCAGAATAAATAATTTCCACTTTTCCTGTATACTGGTACTAGCTGCTGCATATTTCCGCAAAATTTTGGCAGTCCAACGAGCTTTAGGGCAGCCTATCAGCCTCTTGATTTTCATCAGATTTGTCCATCGATTGTCCGTTCCCTAAGTGGCCTGCCCATTGCCATCGTATCTTCTTGGTTAATTCAATTATATTGTCACGTCTGGACTGAGGAATGAATGAAAACGCTCGAAATTAATCAGTGATTTATTAATTGCTGAATAGTTAACTATTCAATGTACAAAATCTCTGAACATTATTACACTCAATGCTTTTTTAAAAATTACATTATTTCAAAATAGATCACTGGTAAATAAACACTTTATTTAACATTTCATCCAATTCCGCTAGTGTAAATCGCTTCAGTTTATTTCGCTACTTAGGTAAGAACTTCGCTCGATTATTCACTTATTTATCGCTTTAGTTCCCTGACGACTGATCACATTGGGTGTCGTCCTACGCACCTGCGCACTTCGCGGCCGATTTCAGCTGTCAATGCGATAACAAATCCCGCGCCGCGGCCGGCGCTTGTATTTATATCTGAAAGCCCATACTCTCGTACTTTCTGGATTGTTCTAGTGTTTAGGAGAAAATTTTCGCGGCTTTTAGGCTTTTCTAAGTGTTTTTCGAATGTTTCAGACGCCTTTCAAAGGCCGTAGATAGTTTTCGACAAGTCTTCGATAGTTTTGTGACAAGTGACACAACGTTTAATCAGGTTTTATCAACGTTTTATACAGGTTATTATGAATTTTTCAAATAAAAAAATATACTCGATCGAGGGTTTCCAAATAGTTTGAATGATTTTAAAATATTTTAGAAAGATCTGGAAGCCGATTGAATACCCGAATTTACAGCAGAAGGCTTTAGAAATTGGGCCCAAATAAAGCCCCTTTTAGTTTCAATCTTTAAATCAAACATCGTGTACATGGGTTTGAGTTTTAGTGCCAATCTTCTAATCTCAAGATGATCTCTGAGCTAAATTTATCTCATGTAATTTTATGAGATTTAACTGAGATTCTGAAAACATGGATCGTAAGCCTACTTTATTCAAATTCTATGTTAAAAAATCATGTCTCAGGCGTACGAAAATTTGTTCATTCAACAGAGTGAGCTTTAAGTGTTTTTTTCTGTAGTTTCTTATAAAATACACATGAAATATTTACTGTATTTTATCCGAAGTCACTTTTGACGATCAAAGGCAAGAACCAGTTGAACTTTAGACGGCTCAAGAGAAACTTTTGACAAATTGTCAACACGAGAGGAAGTCTCCCTAATTCTTCAGAGGTGTGAGGATACCTGTATGGAACATTGAAAACTTGTGTGAATTATTTAGATTTTGACCTGAAATGTATTCTTACCGTAGAAAAGTTGTGACAAGAAAATATCTTACCGGAGAACATGGAACTATGCTGTAAAACGTAGAAATAATGTATTGCAACCGACTTCAATACATTATATTCAAGAACACATTCTTATTGTGAAGTTGCAATTTTTTCAGAACAAATTTCTGCGAAATTTTAAACCGAATTAGTTAATCAATTAGAAAGACATAGAGATAAATCAAATTCACTAAAAAATATTTGGCTGCCACCGGGATTCGAACCACGAATCTCCTCCTATCCGGGGCAGGCGCGTTATCCAATTACGCTGTATGTATTTCTAATTGATTAATTAATTTGGTTTTAGATTTAAATAGTATATACAATATATAATATATGTGTGTTGTATCAAATGTGTCCAAAAATGAATTAAATCGGTTAATTCTAGCGTCCCCTAGCGGCAGTTACACAAAATAATTTGTGTCTACCGTACCAGAAAAAGTGGATTGTTCTAAAAATGGATAATATTTGCTAATCAATTAATAAAGGAGACTTACAGATAAGGTCGATATATTCACGGAAATGTACAAGGCCGCTTAAGCGTAATTGGATAACGCACCCGCCCCGGATAGGAGGAGATCCGTGGTACGAATTCCGGTAGCAGCCAAATATTTTGTCGTGGAGTTGATTTTTCTATATGTCTTTTTAATTGATTAAGTAATTTGGTTTTAGACTGAATATATATTTTAAATATACACATTTTTATGCGTTAAATAAAACAGATATTTGATACGAACCGTATATTTTACAGAGAAGCAAATCTTGACATTTCGCTGAAGTTTTATTCAGCTTCATCAGGAAAGTGTCCCATCATGGCGGATGTGTAGGCTGAACTCATTATTTCTTCCAAGGTCGTAAATTATTTGCACTTAGTTGTGGAATGTTCGCTTCTTCTACCATAGAAGTCGCCAGTGTGCAATATGTACTAATTATATTTTGACAGATATTCTGGCTCCACCACAATATCTTCGAGCCTTTCTGCAACGTCTCTTAAAGGTGGAATCAAAGTCGCGAGAACAGGGCGCCAAATACTTGATAGTTTGTAATTTTCTGTTGGTAAGTTGTAAGTTTTCTATTTTTTGTTAAATAAATTTATGGAGGGGGTAAAACTGTGTCTCCACTACCAGACTGGCTAAGTGAGGATAGTGTAAATACCCACTCAAGCTAGGCCACAAGGTATTCTAATAGAAAATAAATTTGCAGGTAAAAAATCAGAATTCATTCCTATTTCTACCTCCGGACCATCAACAACTCTTTTATTTGACGATACAGCGGAATGTTTCAACGATCCACCCATTGGTATTATAATATAGACACGTCATTCCCGTACTAGCCGGCTTTCATACGTATTAAATATCGCATTGAAAGAGACAACAGATCACGGCACACTTATTTCACAAACGCTCTGCGTGTAGACAAAAAAATCAGGTAATTTGAAGTCACGGTGACTATAACATACTAATTCTTACAATAGTGTACGATACTCTGTTCCTTTTCCCCCGGGACTTTTTTTTTGCGCGTAGCGTCGCGCCCGATCATAGAGAAGGTCCGTTCGATAACGAATGCAAGTAAGGCAATTACCTTACTTTTGAGTTGCCAAGATTTCACGCTTGTAACGTATCTACAGTTTATTATATCATTGGATCCACCCCTATTACTAAAAAGTCTTTGTTCTGGATGTTTTAATATATACACAGAATATAAACATTATCAACGTCTTATCTAAAATATATACTAAGTATTATTTTGAACAGGTTGAATTGTTTGAATCCAGGAAAACATTATAATGACAAACCAACTATGAAAGAAAATACAACTTTTTGAATGTAATTTGTTTATACAGGTCGCACGAACAGATCTAATCCATAAATTAAGTTTTAATTCTGCACCAACGGATGTAGTTTCAAATCCAGTTTAAAAAACTAACCCACAAAAACCAAGTTTTATTATACTCCCTTTTTTTGTTTGGCGTTTAACCTACGCGTTGGGCTCGAGTCGGGAAAAACGTCTATGAAAGTCTATAAAAGCGAGTAATAAAAAATTTCGAAAAATCCAAAATTATACTATAATTATAATTTTTTTAATCGAAAATTTGTAAGATCGCTACGAGTCTGTCTGCAAAGTTTCATCTCGATTGGATTACGGGAAAAGGGTTAAAAATCTATCCAAAAATTTTTTCGACAGACAAGCAAGCAAGAAGTCGCAACGAGTAAAAAGAAAGGGAGTAAAAAATTTGACAAAAAATCGATCTTTGTATCGCCATAGCAGCAGAACGCTTGCGAGTTGACGAGCCCGGATCTTCTCGTAGACTCGCAAACCTACGCAACATTCTTCTTCTCCTCTTCTGTAGCCGTCTGTTTTTTCTCTCCTTATTTAGCGTTGAACTTCGAACTCTTCGAACTTCCTGAGCCACGATTTAATTTAATTAACACTAAAATATTGATTTACACTTTTTTGTGTCGTCCATTTGTTTTTTTTTTCTCTTTTGCCTTAAGGGGAGTGCCGGTTTCCTAATTTTTGGTTCACGGGGCAAACGTCGTTTATTTTTATTTTTTATTACAATTTTTTATGTTTTTATATAATCTCTTTTTTTTGTTTAATTGTGCTTGAATTATTTTAATGCTGCTGTTTTATTTTCTTTGTTTTCCTCTGCATTTGGTTGTATTGTGATATTTTATTATTTATTGTGATATTTTTTATGCTTTGTTCTTGTTTTCATAATGCGCCCCAGAGACAGTGAAGTGGTTTTTACGGTTTTCCCACCGCGTCACACGAATGTTTTTGCTCCGTCAACGGCGTGGCGAGAAAACCGCTTTAGCATTAAAACAATACCAATATGAATGGCGAGAGTGTACGACCGAAACGAGAGCTTTGACTCTTACTCGTTCCCACTTCGTTGATTCACACTGTGTGATCAGCCGTGGTTTCCGAGCAGAATCGATTTAAGAAGTGCAACAGCTTATGGCTCACCTGTATATAAACACCTTCATCAAGCGTTTCTATCAAGTTTTAATATTGAAAATAGTATTAAAATAATGTCGTACTGGGTGGCGAAAGTGTAGGGCCGATATGGGAACTATACCTCATAAGATGGCACTGGGTATGCGGTTGATCCCTATTTTCTATACATCTCACACAGTTCTCTGTTGTATAGACGACGCTAACCATAATGAACTATCACAGGACCGTAGATATGAGGACCCTTCTCTCGAATGCTGCAATGGATCTCTCTAGATCTGTTGATCTGTGATACAGTAAACTACGCCTCCTGGAATGACTAGGTCCAGCTGTCCCTCCATCTTTTCAGTGGTCTTCCCGGTGGGCGTTGTCCAGAGGGAATTTAATTCGCTGTTGTATGCACGAGTCTGTCACTGTCCATTCTGGCTACGTGATCTCTCCAGAATCTCCTTCTGGATATACTCCATTGTGCTATGTACTCTATTTTGCAGGTTTTCCTTATGTCTGAATTTCTGACACGATCGCGTAGAGTTTTTCCAGTAATGGATATCAGCACTTTTATTTCAAATGTTCTGAGGAGCCCCACGTCTCTACAGCGTATGTCATAATAGGTTACATACATGTCTTGTATATCTAGATTTTACTTTCAATATGCATATTTCTGTTCTTCTAGACCAAATTACTATTATTAATAATGTTCCCTTCAAATGGCCATCATTTTAATTTTATTTTTGTCTATTACGAACTCATTCCGTTATTCGCCTTTTATAGTACAGAGAGTCCCTGTCTTCAATTTCTCGCTTGTTAGAAATACATTTTACCCTAACAGAAATGCAAATGCTTTAGTGTTTCGAAACTATTTACATACGGTACTCAGATATTTAATTGTAATGGTGATAGAATGCATCCCTGGCGACTGCTTTTATAGCGTATTATTAGCGAGTTTTCATTGAAATTCAAAATTTTCTACAGCTTCACCGTAACCATTCCCTAGTCAAACAGAAACACAGACCTTTCAAATAATACGGGCGAAACAAAGTTTACATTGCTAATCCAAAATATAAAATAAGTAAGTTGACATAAAATTTAAAAAACTTATTGCAGAAAGGTACTGATACACATGCTTATTAGTGGCACATGAGCATACGCAGTATTGACCTTATTTAGCATATGCTTATTAGTGGCATGTGTGTTCGTACATTGCTAGTAATAAGCTATGTACCTAATCTTACATTAATTTATAATTACATATCATGTATCACTTGTAAAAAAATATGCAACACTCGATAATGGCCTACTATCTTCATTATAAAATTAAAATTATTGTCAAATATTGAAGGCAACCATGCCGTAAAACTACTGTGGAGTTTGGCATATGTTTAATGTAATAAATATAAAAATAAAAAAAAGTATGCTCATTAGTGTCATGCTCAAAAATCAACCTCCGGTCGATTTATGAGCATGCTAATGTCGTTCACCATCTTTTGAGCATGTGTGAACAGACTTGCTTTTATGAGCATGCTTATGTCATTCGCGGCTAGTATCGAATATCAATGCGATCTTCTCAGTCCGCAACAGATGAAATAAATATGGCGCGTTGGGGAGATTATAAAACATTACCTTTCGTGACTTATTATAGGAATCACGAATGTCTGTGGAATACTCGATCACCGCTATATAAAAATAATATAGCAAGAAATAATGTTTATGAAACTTTATTAAAAGACACGAATGATTCAAATCTTACAATAAAAGTTATAAAAACTAAAATCAAAAATATATGATTTATTGGTTCACTTGAATTTAATATTTCAGTTTGCAATTTCCATTTTGAACAAGAGCTTCTCTATTCTATGACAAGGGCATGCCAGTAATAAGCATGTGTGTTTGATTAAACCCAGGAACTATTTTAATTTATTGGTTCACTTGAATTTTCTATTTCAGTTTGCAAAGTTTCAATTTTGAACTAGAGTTCCTATCTATTCTATGACAAGAGCATGCCACTAATAAGCATGTGTGCTTAATTGTTAGCTTTGAGCATGCTCATTTATGATGGCATGCTAGTTTTGAGCATGCTAATGAGCATGCCAGTAATAAGCATGTGTATCTGTACCTTAAAGCAAATCTGGCTAAAAATAATTATATTTGAAACCACATTTTTATGTGTGTGTTCTAAGAACAAAATTATCGGATTTTGTTTAATTTTAATTTACGGACCATAAATGTCTCAAGCAAAGTCCATTCAAATACACGAAAGAACTTATTGAGAACATAATCAAAAAATTGAAAATGTGTGTATGTTCTTACGGTAAAATGGGTGAACGTTGCATTGTGCAAAGTGATTACTTAAGCCAGTTCATACAAGTCACACACCCTGGGCTGCCGTATAAAGGCTTCCCTACACGTTTCCCATATAAATAGCTTAGTCTCTGTGAGACTTTTATAATTTATCTTATGTAATAATTATATTTGAATTTAAATCGCAATAAAATTGAAAATGTGGTTTTCGGATGCAATAAAAATACAAGTAATCAACAAGTTTATTTACAAATCAAGGAATTTTTATCAAATCAGAGCTTTGTGGCGTTTAGATGCAAAACCGCCACTATATATATGGAGTCCATATGGATAGTGGCGGTTTTACATCCATAGGCCACATTTAAAGAAAATATAATTTGTGTTAATTTAAACTATTATTTTGGCAGGAATAACCTATTATGAGGGATGAATGAACAAAAATTACTGGAAATTAATTTATAATAGTTTCTGCTAAATAAACAATGCAAGTAGTTTTATTGCCTATGTATAAGTGTGTAATTGTTAATATTTACAATATATTTTATTTGCGTGCAGAATAATTTACATGCAGAGTTATAAGTTATGAGTTATAAGAATTTAATCCTGCTCCTAGGTATACGATTTGTGTTAGATTTTAGATACGGGTCTATCATTACATGTCTAGTTAAATTTGTTTGGAAAACCGCTGTTGTGGAAAATTATCAGGATGAGGACCCAAATAAAACAATATCGTACGAATGAATTAATCCTTTTGTTAGCGGGCGACAAGACAATTAATCAATTCTATTGGAGACGATAATCATCGTGGAAAATAGTCAACTTCAAAAGTACAATAGGAAAGTGTTATTGTTTTCTATTCACTAATTTAAAACTGTAGTGTTTATGATATGGACACCAAATAAAAGACAGGTGGTTGCGGTTTTCTCCGGTTACTTTCAGATACTTATCGATTGACTCTAAACTAATTCCAGTGTTATCTGCACGTTAGTTAAAAGGAAAATGAGAGCGCGCGTTGTAGCTCTTCCCTTTTATAGCCGCTCTTTCTTGCACTCCTGTTAAAGCTGCCGGCTTAAATACACCACAAAACGGAGGTCAAATAATGGTGCATCCAGAGGAGAACCAAATAACTCCTGGATGTCTCAATACTCCAATATCCTGCAGAGAAAGCAACACCCAGAACCAAAGAAGATACAGCCTGTGAACGAGTAGAGCCGATCCCAACAGCCTACCTAGCCAGTGAGTTGGGACAGTGAAAAAATGAAAATGAGAAGAATGATGAAGAATAAAAATAAGAAGAAAAAGAAGACAAAGAAAAAAAATTAAAACTCTTTCTGATTGTAATACATAACTTTAAAGAATAAATCCAATAGTGGGATTCGATTTTACCAGGAAAGGATATAAGGATTTTATAAATTCGTCACTTGATAACTCAAGACAAATTGTATATATTCGGAGTTAACACATGTAGAAGTACTTATAAAAATAAGTTGCTCGCAATAGGTACTGATTTGAAGATGTTCACTAGTTGCCTTGTATTTTTCTTGTGATTCATTATTGGATTTGTGTGTTTGAGTTATAGTCAACAACTCTCAGTATATCGATTTGTCATAAACCTAAAACATTTTACTGTTGAAAAGGGTACATCGCTTTATTTATCGGGATCCAAAGAATCGGCTTGAAACGTCATCGAAACATGAATAAAAGGCCCAGAGATAACATCTTAATACGAAACTCTGCCCATCGAATTTATTTTGTGTATTCTTCTGTGGATCTACATCAGGAATGATTTTAGTCATTTTATTGATTCTTCGGTAAGCGTCCATGCTTCTATTCTACGACGCTAAAAGTTCTTAAAAAATGACCCCGTTTTGTTCTTGACTTTTTCGACAAGGGCGCTTCAAAAAATATATATTACAAATAATACCAAAAGGGCAACCATTACAGAAGAAGAATAGAGAAGAAAATAAACATTTTCGTCTTTATTCTAGTAATGTTTTTATTCAAAAAATATTTTGTTATCTAAGAAGTACTTTGTTGTATAATTAGATGAAAGATGTTTAACTCTTAACAACAAAACTTTGGCCTGACCCCTGAATGTCCCGTTGAAAAATAATTCATTTTCCGTATAAAGAATACATCCGATAAGGGAAAACTTTAATTTTACAGCAGTCCTGGAACTGCGACTGCAAACTTGTGTAATTTAAGTTAACGGTTACATCTCACCACTGGATAAATCATTGATCTTCCCTCGTACGATTCGGATTCATTTCCCATTTCGCTACGCCAGGAGTGGCTTTGTACACTGTGAATGAAAGTTACTAACGTGGAAAATTATTACGTACTGCGTAATAGTGATGGTATTTTAACCGGTGACACACTAACCGTTATTTAAGATTTGCATCTGATCACATTATTGATTTTATACTCTGTGATAGTCACTAAGAAATATTGGATAGTTTGTAAAATGGTTTAAATATAATTATTATAATTATAACTTTACATTAAATTTAAGACCAACGTGGAATTAATACTTTTTTTCTCTTTATTAAAAACGTTTTTTCTGGTGTCTTGTATGGTTACTTATTTATCCCAATTATAATCATTCGTTGTCAGTCTGTCCATCCGTCCGTCCATCCATCGTAACTTTGTAAAACGTCCGTAATTTTTTTATAGTACAAAATATTTTTTTTCTTTTCATAAATAAATAAATAAATAATTATTTTTTAGAAACCGACACGTAAAAGTACCGTCATTTTTTACATATTTCAAATATATTTTTTTAATTTTTTTTTTTTTCATTTCACTAAAATAAAATAATTATATTTGACTTTAACTGTTCTTACATTTAAACGATAATTTGGTATGATAATAAAAAAATTACCTACTTTAACAGGTATTTATATATGCCTAGGAAAAGGAAGGGACTTTTTACGTATTTTCAATGAGACAGGAAAAAAGTCTGGCATCGTAAATTTTGAATATCTTGAAATACGCGTGAGTAAAAAGACAAACTTCTGTCATTTTAAAACCGTTGATTTCTATGGCGGGAATTTGTTATTTCAACCAGAGATACTTGATATTGGAAGACAGTTGAGTACAAAAATACCGCTGTGGCGATCGGCAACATAGTGTTTGGTACCTATGGCGACCGGGACCGCGTTAGCCGCATCGAGTCCGTGATTGGTGGATACCGCACGACGCGTGCGGCTAGAATCGCGACGGTTCTGGACCACCACAAAAGCTTTGTGCGTATTACGGAACACATTAGCTCTCTCCATTATATCCTGCCTACTGCAGCATCCTAGTTTTCATTTTATTCAGGATATCTGGAAAGTTCCCAATGTTTCCAAAGTTCCAATTTCAGACAAATTTGATCGTAAAAAAATATAATAAACCTACGTATTTTTTTCATATACCAAAATATATTTAGAGGTACTGAATGTGGAAAAAATCAACCAATAAATCCAGTAAGGTTTCGGATACTGAGGTAGCATTTTCATTAAAAACCCTTATTTCGGTTCTTTTCAGGTATTTCAGCTTACTTGAACCCTCTTCCAGATTTTTTGCCTACATCTCTATAATGAGAAATTCATCTCCCGAAGATTAACATCCCACAGACCTTGGATTTTATGTTCTTACGATTCATTGATATTTTGAGGAGTCATGGATTATTATAATATTGGACATGTTATATGAGAAGTTATATATTAACACTAGCTGTGCCCGCGCGGCTTCGCACGCGTTGATTTTTTTCTCCTTCCAGAACTTTCAAGAAATTTATTGAATGTACAGAGACCTTCTAGATACACCGACAGATTCCGTCACTCAGTTTAGAACCTTCCAGAACTTTCTAGAGCAGATTTTTCCGGAACCTTCTAGACTCACCGACACAATCGGTGCGCCTAGTTTGAAATAATCTGAAGCATTTGCGGCCTTATTTATCGCATTGCCTGGCAATGCGATAAATAAATCCAACATTTTTTGCGGTCCTAGTAAGAAATTTGCTGGTCCAAGTAAGAAGATTTGCGTAATGTGTTTCACACATATTTGAAAATTGTGACGAAGAAATTTAACCGTCAGTTTTTCAGTGTGCATACAGCATGTTCGATTGCTGGCAATGCGATAAAAACATTAAAAAAAATTTGCGGTCCAAGTAAGAAATTTGATGGTCCAAGTGAGAAAATTTGCTGGCTGTGCGATAAAAAAATTCAACATTTTTTGCGGTCCAAGTAAGAAATTTGCTGGTCCAAGTGAGAAAATTTGCTGGCTATGCGATAAAAAAATTCAACATTTTTTGCGGTCCTAGTAAGAAATTTGCTGGTCCAAGTAAGAAAATATTCGTTATGTGTTTCACGCATATTTGAAGATTGTGAAAAACGCGAAGAAATTTAACCGTTAGTTTTTCAGTGGGCACGTATGCCCATGGTCGATTGCTGGCAAAGCGATAAAAAAATTTAACATTTTATGCGGTCCAAGTAAGAAATTTGCTGGTTCAAGTGAGAAAATTTGCGTTATGTGTTTCTCACGTATTTGAAGATTGTGACCAAACGTGAAGAAATTTAAACGTCATTTTAACAGTGTGCATACCGCACGGTCCATTGCTGGCAGTGCAATAAAAAAAATTCAACATTTTTTGCGGTCCAAGTAAGAAATTTTGCTGGTCTAAGTGAGAAAATTTGCTGGCAATGCGATAAATAATTTCAACATTTTTTGCGGTCCTAGTAAGAAATTTGCTGGTCCAAGTAAGAAGATTTGCGTAATGTGTTTCACGCATATTTGAAAATTGTGACCAAACGCCAAGAAATTTAAACGTCAGTTTTTCAGTGTGCATACAGCATGTTCGATTTCTGGCAATGCGATAAAAACATTTAAGAAATTTTGCGGTCCAAGTAAGAAATTTGCTGGTCCAAGTGAGAAAATTTGCTGGCAATGCGATAAAAAAATTCAACATTTTTTGCGGTCCAAGTAAGAAAATTTGCGTTATGTGTTTCACACATATTTGAAGGTTGTGACCAAACACGAAGAAATTTAACCGTCATTTAAACAGTGTGCATACCGCACGGTCCATTGCTGGCAATGTGATAAAAAAATTCAACATTTTTTGCGGTCCTAGTAAGAAATTTGCTGGTTCAAGTGAGAAAATTTGCGTTATGTGTTTCTCACGTATTTGAAGATTGTGACCAAACGTGAAGAAATTTAAACGTCATTTTAACAGTGTGCATACAGCACGGTACATTGCTGGCAATGCAATAAATAAATTCAACATTTTTTGCGGTCCTAGTAAGAAATTTGCTGGTCCAATTAAGAAAATTTGCGTTTTGTGTTTCACGCATATTTGAAGATTGTGACCAAACGCGAAGAAATTTATCCGTCAGTTTTTCAGTGGGTATACAGCATGGTCGATTGCTGGCAAAGCGATAAAAAAATTCAACATTTTTTGCGTTCCAAGTAAGAAATTTGCTGGTCCAAGTGAGAAAATTTGCTGGCAATGCGATAAAAAAATTCAACATTTTTTGCGGTCCAAGTAAGAAATTTGCTGATCCAAGTGAGAAAATTTGCTGGCAATGCGATAAAAAAATTCAACATTTTTTCGGTCCAAGTAAGAAAATTTGCGTTATGTGTTTCACACATATTTGAAGGTTGTGACCAAACACGAAGAAATTTAACCGTCATTTAAACAGAACGCATACCGCACGGTCCATTGCTGGCAATGTGATAAAAAAATTTAACATTTTTTGCGGTTCTAGTAAGAAATTTGCTGGTTCAAGTGAGAAAATTTGCGTTATGTGTTTCTCACCTATTTGAAAATTGTGACCAAACGCGAAAAAATTTAAAGGTCATTTTAACAGTGTGCATACCGCTCGGTCCATTGCTGGCAGTGCAATAAAAAAAATTCAACATTTTTTGCGGTCCAAGTAAGAAATTTGCTGGTCCAAGTGAGAAAATTTGCTGGCAATGCGATAAAAAAATTCAACATTTTTTGCAGTCCAAGTAAGAAATTTGCTGGTCCAAGTGAGAAAATTTGCTGGCAATGCGATAAAAAAATTCAACATTTTTTGCGGTCCAAGTAAGAAATTTGCTGGTCCAAGTGAGAAAATTTGCTGGCAATGCGATAAAAAAATTCAACATTTTTTGCGGTCCAAGTAAGAAATTTGCTGGTGCAAGTGAGAAAATTTGCTGGCAATGCGATAAAAAAATTCAACATTTTTTGCGGTCCAAGTAATAAATTTGCTGGTCCAAGTAAGAAAATTTGCGTTATGTGTTTCACACATATTTGAAAATTGTGACCAAACACGAAGTAATTTAACCGTCATTTAAACAGGGTGCATACCGCACGGTCCATTGCTGGCAATGCGATAAAAAAATTCAACATTTTTTGCGGTCCTAGTAAGAAATTTGCTGGTCCAAGTAAGAAAATTTGCGTTATGCGTTTCACACATATTTGAAGATTGTGACCAAACGCGAAGAAATTTAACCGTCATTTTAACAGTGTGCATACCGCACGGTCCATTGCTGGCAATTCGATGAAAAAATTCAACATTTTTTGCGGTCCAAGTAAGAAATTTGCTGGTCCAAGTGAGAAAATTTGCTGGCAATGCGATAAAAAAATTCAACATATTTTGCGGTCCAAGTAAGAAATTTGCTGGTGCAAGTGAGTAAATTTGCTGGCAATGCGATAAAAAAATTCAACATTTTTTGCGGTCCTAGTAAGAAATTAGCTTGTCCAAGTAAGAAAAAATTCGTTATGTGTTTCACGCATATTTGAAGATTGTGAAAAACGCGAAGAAATTTAACCGTTAGTTTTTCAGTGGGCATGTATGTCCATGGTCGATTGCTGGCAAAGCGATAAAAAAATTTAACATTTTATGCGGTCCAAGTAAGAAATTTGCTGGTTCGAGTGAGAAAATTTGCGTTATGTGTTTCTCACGTATTTGACGATTGTGACCAAACGTTAAGAAATTTAAACGTCATTTTAACAGTGTGCATACCGCACGGTCCATTGCTGGCAGTGCAATAATAAAAATTCAACATTTTTGGTGGTCCAAGTAAGAAATTTGTTGGTCCAAGTTAGAAAATTTGCTGGCAATGCGATTAAAAAATTCAACATTTTTTGCGGTCAAAGTAAGAAATTTGCTGGTCCAAGTGAGAAAATTTGCTGGCAATGCGATAAAAAAATTCAACATTTTATGCGGTCCAAGTAAGAAATTTGCTGGTCCAAGTAAGAAAATTTGCGTTATGTGTTTCACACGTGTTTGAAGATTGTGACCAAACGCGAAAAAAATTAAACGTCATTTTAATAGTGTGCATTTCGCACGGTCCATTGCTGGCAATTCGATGAAAAAATTCAACATTTTTTGCGGTCCATGTAAGAAATTTGCTGGTCCAAGTGAGAAAATTTGCTGGCAATGCGATAAAAAAATTCAACATTTTTTGTGGTCCAAGTAAGAAATTTGCTGGTCCAAGTGAGAAAATTTGCTGGCAATGCGATAAAAAAATTCAACATTTTTTGCGGTCCAAGTAAGAAATTTGCTGGTGCAAGTGAGAAAATTTGCTGGCAAAGCGATAAAAAAATTCAATATTTTTTGCGGTCCAAGTAAGAAATTTGCTGGTGCAAGTGAGAAAATTTGCTGGCAATGCGATAAAAAATTCAACATTTTTTGCGGTCCAAGTAAGACATTTGCTGGTCCAAGTAAGAAAATTTGCGTTATGTGTTTCACAAATATTTGAAAATTGTGACCAAACACGACGTAATTTAACCGTCATATAAACAGTGTGTATACCGCACGGTCCATTGCTGGCAATGCGATAAAAAAATTCAACATTTTTTGCGGTCCTAGTAAGAAATTTGCTGGTCCAAGTAAGAAAATTTGCGTTATGTGTTTCACACGTATTTGAAGATTGTGACCAAACGCGAAAAAATTTAAACGTCATTTTAACAGTGTGCATACCGCACGGTCCATTGCTGGCAATGCAATAAAAAA
>JADDOH010014213.1:0-13669 GCA_016648135.1 Agrypnia vestita | reverse complement strand
CCTTCCATTCCATAATATCCCATTGTCTGATATTAATTTTCTTACTGAGTTATTCATAATAAAACAAATTGCTACAAACAATGGTTACTCTTCTAATTTGATTGATAAAATTCTTAACAAAAAACTTAATAAAATAGCCACAAAAAAAATTTATTCAATAATTGTAAAAATAACGATGATATTTAACAATGGCGTAGAATTATATTTATTAACAATTTTTCAATTGAATGCTTTAAAAATTTCCTACTCACCATAAAACCAGTTTTCTATACAAAAAATAATAAAGGTACATTTCTGAGAAAAGGTAAAGATAAAGATCACAAATTAATTCACTCGGGTGTTTATAAACTAAAATATCACGACTGTCCCTCTTTTTAAATTGGAAAAACGAGTCGTTATTTTGATATTAGGATTAAATAACAAATAAGATGCTTAAATAATTCAAATTTTTCTGAATTTGCCAATCATATTATCGAGAATAACCAAAGTTTTGATAAAAATGCAGGAGTCAATTTTCTTCAGATTCATAGTAAAAGTAGACTTTGAAATAATTTAGAAGCCCTAGAAATTAAGAAATCCATAAATAATAATAAATGTATCATAAATAACCAAAAAAATCTAACATACAGCCCTATCTTGAATATGTTCCCTTTCACTGTATGACCTGTTTCTTTCGAGTCCCCCACTATTTACCCCCATTTGGACACTTGACACTGAGGTACGACTGTTCATAATTTGTAATGTTTAATTAGTATTAAGTACACCCACCCTGACGAAGGAACGTTGTTTCCGAATCCGGTTGGTTTTTACCAAAAATTAAGTGGTCATAAACTAAGTTAATTCGTTTTTTCAATTGGTTCAGCATCATTATGGATTGACATTTTAAAAAAAATATTGATTGTATTATTTATATGTATCTTCTTATGTTATTTGATTAGTAACAACTACAGGTTTCGGAAAAACCTTTCCATCGCAAGGGTGCTATATATATGTCAAAATATCAAAAAGAATAATGACTTTTGTTTTTCTTAATTATTTGAAGAATTATTTTAAAAATTTAAATTTATTTTTAATAATATTTATATCAATAACACTTTAATTTTTTTTCATATAATTTAGAAAAACAAAAGACATTATTAATTTTGAAATTTTAACATATATATAACACCCTGATAATGGAAAGGTTTTTCCGATACATGTAGGTGTAATTAATAAAATAATATAAGTAGATACATACAAATAATACAATCAATTTTTTAAAGTTATTTCGTTAAATTATATTATTTGTTAAATACACATCTAATGCAGTCGTCAGTGTTACTCTTTTGCAGTTTCTAACTCTTTTCCAGAAACTGGGCAACACCGATTACGGACAGCTAGTATAAAATAGTAAAATTAAATAAATAAATCAGCTTACTAATGGTTTTATTACAAACGCAGCATTTCTTCATGGCAGAAGAGCATTTTTCACAAGCTGGCCTGTGTTCGCAAGGAACCAGGAAGCAATTTATTTTACTCTCCTTTCCGCATATATTACACCTGGTCTCCGACAATTTGACTGAAAAATAAATGCATTTTAAATTCAAATTGACACTTTAAGTAAATACTAAAACCGTGATAATCTTTATAATAAATTGCTTTAAAAATGTTATTGCGAGTAATGTCACATTGTGAATTTCAAAAAATAGCAAGAAAAAAATTTGAGATTGTATATGAGAAAAGGGAGGGCATAGGAAGCTCGACAAACCTAACGATAACATTTCTTTCTTGCGAATAATTATTGGCTTTCGCCGATTTATTTACTACTAGTTATTTTTCTTTGTAAAATTATTTTTTTTTGCAATCTGTGGGTTATTGCTTTTTTATTAACTTTCTAGCGGGCGCGCGGCCGTAAAATTTACGACAATTGCACCTTATCGCTTCCCCCACTTTTACCACTTAGTCGCAAGCATCGAGCTCCGAGCTATTCGAGGGTCAGTGTCTCTCTAAACTACAGACTAACCGGGTGTGATTAGAAGTTTTTGTTATTCATTGATATTTGGAAATTTCCGTTGAGGGTAAATTTTACAACACGCGCCTTTAAGTGAAAGTATATTAAATAAACTACTTTTTTCTATTTATTTTTCATTTATATCGTTTCTTTTATAGTAAAATGTATTTTTTTATTATTAAAGACGTGTTTAAGAAGACACAAACCAGAAAATATTGATTCTGATTAATAAGTCGTTAAAATATTTTGTTTTGAAATATAAACATATTTAGAGTGCTGTTTCGTTTTTTGTTTAATTAATTCAAATATATATTTTTTAAATTACTGCCATTTATCATTTTTCATAACCTTACAGTAATTCTCTATCATTTATATAAAGAAAACAACATTTACACGGAGAAAACTTGATGACGTAAAATTTACGACACGCGCCCGCTCAAGATAAATTAATCAGCGCGCCCGCTGGAAGGTTAACAAGTACACAGTAGAGTTAGGTCACTTAGCGCCTAGATTAAGAAAAATGAGTTGAAAGAAAATAAAAGAGACGTCACGTAAGGACTGTCTTGTGATTTATTAGAAAACTAGCTATAGCCCGTACAAAAATGAGGGTACTTTCACATGCCGGTTCCTAAAGAATAACGATTTACTTATTTATAACCGACCGGACCCCATGAAATACTAATAACGATTTTTATAAAACTATTTTTTTTAATATTTCCCCTGCCGGAAAATAAATGTATTATTCTAAACACTGGAGATTGGGCGGAACATGAAATGGTTCGCGTCTTTGCTGAGTCCTACATGTACTGTATTTTTGACGGGTAATGCAGGCTCGGCGATAGCAACATCGCTATCGTTGCCGCCTTTGGGTTTGCTGGCCCGGGTTCAAGTTTCATTTATTTGTTTAAATATTATCACAATAACACTTTTTATAAATTTAGCTTATAACACTCCACCATGTGAAACCAGTTCTGCGGCAGCGCTATTTCTCAATTTAATTCTTTTCTTATTTTAGATTAAATCACAATTATACAATATAGGAAAATTAATTATAATACAAAAATAAAAATTAAATTGATTTTTAAAAAGTGGTAGATAAAACAACCTGGTGGTTAAAAAGTTAGGTAGTTAAAAAATTATAATATTAAAAATTGATAGTGTAACAAGAATAATAGGGTTAATAAATAGACGGCATATAAAAAAAAAGCAATATAAAAGATTACTTAAGTAAAAAGAATAAAAAGGAAGATAATAAATAATAAAATAAATGATTGATTAAGTAACAATAATAAAGAGAAAAATAAAATAACTAAAATAAAAAAATATATTCAACATTAAATTTAGTAGATACAGCAACTAAAGTAGACGATAGCTACTATAAATAAGAAAACATTTGCTAGTTCTCGAGGTCAAGGGTATATCACTTCTTCAGCATAGTTACCTTCTCCATATGTTTTTAGCCATTTTTCTATTTTTAAATTAAAACGACTGTGTTTTACAGTTTCCTTTGTTTCGTTTGTTAAGATGTTTAAGACACGAGGGGCAATAAATTTAATATATCTTTGACCAAAAGAGGTTTTCATAATAGGTACATCAAAATTAATTGTATTCGCTTGTCTTGTGACACATGTTTGTTGGCTTCTATTATTACTACATCTTTCTTGTAAAATTTTTTAAGTAAAAAATTAAGACATTCAATTTTAAGATATTAAAATAAACTATTAAACCTTGTCAAAATTGAAAAATGTTTTTTTTACAAGGGTCTTATCATTTTATTTGAATTCTATTGAAGCGAAAGAATTTTTCATAATCGATATAACACATCAGCCCTGATGATGGACCCTGCAATGGGATCCGAAACGTCGGCCCGAAAGGTCGTAACAACACGGCATAATACCCCAGTAAACACAAACTTGAAGATTCTGAGTGGCCGTGAAAACCTAAGAACATTCATAATCGATATAAGTTAACATATACGATATAGTAGTTAATCGATCAAAGTTATGTTAGTTTATTATAACTTTGATAATGGATATCTCCATAAAAATTCATATAAGTACATTATTTAATAAACATACTAGCTGTTCGTACCCGGCGTTGCACGGGTGAAGGATTAAGATGAAAATAAATTTGTGGGGGAAACAAAGGTTCGTTTCGGAAGGTATAGATTTGCATCGAAAACATATCAGGCGGAGGGGAAAGCCAAGTCCTAAAGAATATGTCTCCAAATTTTGAGTCCGATTGGTCAAATGGTACGGATTTGAATCGATAATATATCAAGGGGAGGAGAAGAGGTAAAAGAATAGAGGGGGATATCACCTATGTTACGAGCCAGGTCTCAAAACATAAGTATGAAAAATTTGAATCGACTGGGATAAACTGTGTAGATTTGTATAGAGAACAGATAGACAGACAGACAGACAGACAGACAATGAGTTTTATAGGTATAGATAATGTATGTAGGTGTAAATTATTGTGGATTAGATCTATTACATTCTGTATGCAACATTTTTGATTCATTATGAAGACAGGAATCCACCTGTAAAATTTTTGCTACCATCTGTGAGACACGCTGTATAACAGTATTTAAATTCCAATGGGCAATCTATACTCAACATTTATTTTAAATTATTAGAATATACTTTTTTTTAAATAGTGTAATTTGCACTACCTCAGACTTTCCAGTTAACCGTGGAAAACAAAACGTGCCAAATGGCCTGGGCCTGGGATCCTCCCAGTCATCTTTTTATGGATTTTTTTAAAATTAATAGCAGCTCTTTTCACCAATCGCTCGGATGCTGTGCTAAGCATAATAGGTTTTTAGAGCACTATCAAAAAATTTGTACGTGTAATCATGTACGCGCGGTAGAAGTTATACATAAAAAACAAAATGATGTAGTATTGACTTTCAAAGTATTGAGTTGAAAAATCTACACTGATCATTGTCGATTATTTTATTGAGTTTCATGAAAAGAATTAAAACTCATACTTACACTCAAATATAACCTCGAATATTTAAAATACTTGGGGAAAACTTTATAAATTTTTGGCCTAAAACGGTTCCGTATTCAAAAGTTTAGAAACTATATAACTTTGACAGCCGGACTGAATGTCGAATGAATGAATGTGTTTTTTGTTTAGATAAAGAATATCTTACAATTACGTCGTTTTTGCAGTAAATTATATCTAGAATATCATTTTTAATCATTTTTGGCACGGTGACAAACAGAAACATTCTTTAAAAATTTGACAATAACATGAAATACAGAAATCCGTACGAGAAGTCCCTTTTTAGCATTCAGATTACACAGCTAAAATCGTTATTCAATAAACTGTACAGTACAGTAGCCGTCAAACATCTTGAAATTTTACGGCGTAGTGGGGGGAAGTTTGCGCATGTACCATTCCATCGACGAGACCCAAATTTTGTCTTCTGCGCATTCCCTCACTACGCCAAAAAATTTCAAGAAGATTGCCGGCTACTGTACTAATTTTCAATTAAATAATTAATTAATCTTTTGAATTGAGCATCATTATGATTATACTATATACTCGATTCAAGATGGTCGATAATACATTTTTAATCACTGGAACACTAATTTCAAGTGAATTATTTTTGATAGTTTAATGGATGCACAGTATGCGCACATATTTCATGGTCTCCCTCAACCTTCAACTACTGTATATACCTGCATCGATCAACTAAATAATCTAAAACAATTGGTCTGTCTTTCACTAAACCCAACTTGATCCTCGTATCAATCTGTTTAATGTATAAACGAGATTCTTCCAAACTATTCAACACAAACACTATAACTTTTCCATATATGTTTCCCATATAATTAGCTTTATCTCTGAGAGACTTCTTTTATTTATTTTAATGAATATATATCCCTCTGTAGTTAAAATCCAGTAAAAGTGTGTAAGAACATATATAAAAGAAAATTATTAAATTAATGATTATTGAAAAAGTATACCTTCCACCGGTCTACTCGTTCCACCAGTGATTTTTCGTTTGCAGATGTGGCAGGAGGTAAGCTGACTAGAACACTGGGTACATGCGCTGTGACCACAATCGAAGACTATGTAACACTTCCTCTCATTGCAGCGACGGCATATACTGCTGAGGTCCTCGGTTCCCTTCCTAGGTGAATTTTCAGCACTGGAACGTGCAACAGATGGAGATTTCTTCTTTAATCGATGTTCTGGAAACGTAAAACGCTTTAATATCATTTAGTTTAGTGACATGTAAATTGGATATTACTATTTTATATATTTTACCAGCGATGAAGTCGCATATAACACAAGCCGTCATATCAGCAGAGCATTCCTGGCAGGCTGGTGCGTGTCCACAGAGATCGAGTATACGATTGGCCTTAGACTTCTTACAACACAGCATGCACTTTGCAGAAGCAGGCTCCAGCTGTTGTGCTGGAAAATAAATATTTTAAATAAAATATTTAAGTAAGGTAACCCAGATAAAGACCTAATTCTTATACAAATAATTGTAATATCTTTTTATATAGGTTTATTGTATTTCATAGGAGTGAAGTTTCAATATCATTTGAAATGTGGAAAGTCGTTTTGTTCTTAACGAGTTTCTTAAAAATTGTAAGTACTATAAGAGATACATAATGTACGTATGTAGATTATCGGGATAAAAATATATTACATTTTACCAATATTGATTGTTTCATTACTGTTTCTGGTTCTGAAATGGATGGATTGTACAAAAAAGGATTCTGATAAATTTAACTTTATAGTTGGAAATTTAAAAAAAAAAATTGTTCTGCATAGCTGGGTATGGATTTCATCGTCGATTTTGTTGGGCGTTTCTTCACTGGCCGGCCCGGCACCGGCGCCGACAGTACTCCACGACCCGACACCGGCGCGGCAGCTTTACAAGTTCAGAGTAGAGAAGGGAAAAACTACATTTCAAAATGAAGACTACAACACACACACGATTATCAGTTTGAAGACTGCAAAGTGCACACTAAATTCATAGTAAAAACTACATGAAGTGAACTAATTGTAGTACTAATGAAGTAATTGTAGTATTTATGAAGTGAAGTAAGTGTACTACAAATTTCGGTAAAATAATATTTAGCGAACCTAAAAAAAAAGGAACGGAAAGGTCGCCAACCAGATTTCTTCATTCAATCCCAAAATTTTTCAAACCATGGGGGGAGGGTTGTTTCGATTTCCAAAAATTTCTTCATTTATCTACATCGACTTCCAAAAATTTCACAAAAAAAATGTAGTATTTGAAGTATGTGCTCGTACTTTCGATAACTTTGAAGTGTGTATTTTGTAGCGTTTGCTTTGAAATGAAGTGTACTATTTGAATTATATACTTTCAATAACTTTGAAGTGTGTGTAGTTTGTAGTGTGCAATACAATTCAAAAGGTGTGAAGTGTACACTTCAATGTAATGTAGTACTACATTATAGTAGTGAGTACAGAGCGGACCCATCACTAGTTCAGAGTTAAGCCTGACGTGGAGAGCGCTGGCGGTGTATGATAACAAATTGTATTTGTTGTATTTATTATATTTAAGTCATAAAAAAGAAATGTTATCAAACGGTTTTGGATACATCCAATATAAAAATGAGATATTTAGATGGCGTGTACTACAATTTAGTTGAAAAACTAACCGATGACTCGGACAAATTTTCTCATTATTTATGTACTATTGAGAACATTCGAAAACGAGATAACGTAATCGTTATAATACACAATAGCATGACTTGTTTTGTTTTTTACCCATTATTCTCTTCTACATACCTATCAAATTTATAAAAATTCACAGACTTCAACACAACATTAAATTTATCTTTTAAAATTTTATTTTTACTCTCTTCTGTTGTTTTTTAACAAAGATTGGGTTTTGACTCCAATATTTCAATTAGTGTAATGACGTCATATTTAAAGCCATATTTTTAAATAATGAATACACGCAATTCTTCCGCATGCGCCAAATGAATAATGAGGGCCGCGGGGTTGGTCGTAGGCGGGGTCATGCCACTTGCACGTCTGCATGGAAGCTTGCGTGTGTACGCAACACATACATAAATATGCCGCTACCAACACCGGCATGTCGGTGCCGGGCAGGGCCAGTAAGACAGCGCGCAATGCACTTTCATAGGATTATGCGTTCACTGATGTCGTAAGATTTTGTTTTTGTTTAGATATTTTTTCTTAAATCACTAACCTTCCAAGGGCGCCTCAACAACCTGTTGAGGCTCTCTAATAATGCTTTTAATAATCTTTTTCAAACTGTATACAATCAATTTTTAAATAAAATATATGGTCTTTATTTGAAAATATACGAGATTAGTGTACCAAAGGTAACTCTATTGCATGAAAACTAAAATAGTGTTTCGGGGTTATAATTTTTTTATTTTATAACAATATATTTGTTCATATTTTTTTAAGGAAATGCTTCAAGAGTAAATGGATCTATCATAATAAAATTGATTAAAAGCCTGTTTAGCTATGGGTTTTGCAAAATGATTTAATAAGTTTACGTTAAATTTAGCAAAATCGAGAGCAAATACGAAAATCGTGTACTGGAGCCTCTTAATGAGCCGTCAATATTGAAAATCTTAGGTGGAAAAAACTGGTTTCTTTACGACTTGCCAATTATTATATTTATGACAGCATAACATATCCACCTGGTTATAATACTGTGATGAGGAAATCAACTGAAATCAACGAAATCAACAGAAACTTCCTCACTGCACATTCCCAGTAAAAAATCATACAACAAATCACAAACCATATAAGTAATAAATTACACCTGATGATGAGAGGGACTGCTCCTCTAACTAAAGTCTAAAACTACAGTCGTGTTAAATTTAACTCAACGCGTGTGCATTACAAAGTTCAATTTATTTTAAATTGAAATAATCATGTCGCACCACAAAGTAACTGCCATACTAATTTAATGATATTACTTTTATCATAAATTGCAACTGCAACAAATGTGGTGAATTTCACTATACTTAAAGCCATTTGTGACCCGAAAACTATGTATATGTGTATATGGATGTGTATGTATATGTGTATATGTATATTTTTAGATGTAAGTTAATAATATGTATGCATTGAACATAATGTTTGTAATGTACATATTATGTAATAAATAAAAATTGAAATTGAAATTGAATTGAAATTGAAATTGAATTTTTAAATCTTTTTATTAAAATATTGAAAATTATTTATTTGTTCAACAGTGGTGCTTAATGAAACACGATTACTGGTTTTCGAACAGACTGACATTTATTATCTTGAAACAAACCTACATAGCACTTAGTTTCCCATAACTTTAATAGATGGCGTTAGGTGTAGCATATTAAGTGGTGGTGTTAGTTTAGGATAACAAAATACTTAATATGCTACACCTAGCGCCATCTATTAAAGTTATGGGAAACTAAGTGCTATGTAGGTTTGTTTCAAGATAATAAATGTCAGTCTGTTCGAAAACCAGTAATCGTGTTTCATTAGGTTATGGGCCCAGGGCAATAATTCGCGTTAAATAAATGTTTTTTAATGTTTAATTACTTATCGTGGACAATCAGTGAACGGTATACCATATTATAAAAAAGAAGCAGTATAAATCGCTGCTATAATAGTTGTTTTTGTGATTGACAATTTGTTACCACATTCTCTGTGTGCATTTGTTCAATATGGCGGGAAGTTACATCGTAAATGTACCTAAATTGAAAGGTCGTGAAAATTATGACGAGTGGGCGTTCGCAGCCGAAAATTTTTTGATGTTGGATGGTGTGGATATTCACAAGCTAGAATCGTCTGATTGTACAAGTTTGGATGAAAAAAAGGCAAAAGCTAAACTTATTATGACAATTGACTCTTCAATTTATGTTCACATCAAAAATGAGCAAACAGTACAAGGTGTATGGAAGCGTTTGAAGGCCCTGTATGATGACTCTGGCTTCATGCGTCGCATCAGTCTACTTCGTCAGTTAATATCTATTCGACTAGAAGACTCAGAATCAATGGGTTCATATGTAACGCAAATGGTTGATACCGCACAGAAACTCGAACGTACCGGTTTCCAGATCACTGATGAGTGGATTGGGTCTTTATTGTTGGCGGGGCTAACAGACAGGTTTGCTCCTATGATAATGGCTATAGAACATTCTGGATTGGTTATCAGCACGGATGTCATTAAGTCAAAATTACTGGACATGAGTTCGGAAGTTAACAGTTCTGGAACAAATAGTGCTTTTTTGTCGAAAGGTTGGCAGCACCGAAACAGCAAGAAAAATGGCAGCCCTGCTTACAAGTCAAAATCAAAAGCGTCACTGCCGACAACTTCGAGATCTGTCAAAACAATCCATTGTTATAAATGTAACGAGAACGGTCATTTTATGAATAAGTGCCCCAATAAAGCAAAGCACAAAAGCGAAAGTAATGCATTTAGTGCAATATTTTTGAATGGAACATTCAAAAACTCCGATTGGTACGTAGATTCGGGTGCAAGCTCGCACATGATTACCGATAAAAGTTGTTTGCAGAATGTGTCGCTCAACCACAAAGTAAAAGACATAGTAATTGCAAATCAAAACAAAATACCAGTTATATGCTCAGGAAACACGATGATTACGACCATAGTGGACAATTCGGAGTTTGATATCCCTGTTAAAGACGTTTTATGCGTGCCTAACCTATCAACCAATTTGTTATCAGTAAGTCAGCTGATTCGAAGTGGAAACAATGTTAACTTTGAAGCAGACGTTTGCTACATACGCAATCGACAGAATGTACTGGTAGGAATAGCAAATTTAGTGAATGGAGTGTATAGATTGAATATTAAGTCAGAACATTTGTTTGCGTGCTCAGCGACAAATGTGACTAGTGAAATATGGCACCAAAGGTTGGGACACATTAACAGTAAAACTCTGAATGCTATGAAGAATGGTGCTGTGAAAGGAATTTCATACCCAGATAAGGCGGATTTTGATATGTCCAACTGCATCACATGTTGTGAAGGGAAGCAGTCGAGATTGCCATTTTCACACAAGGGCTCAAGGTGTAAAAATGTGCTGGAACTTGTTCATGCGGATGTCTGTGGACCCATGGAACAAATTTCTATTGAACTAGCCAAGTATTTTCTGCTTTTTGTAGATGACTATACTAGAATGGCATTTGTCTACTTCCTTAAAGCCAAGAATCAAGTTTTTAAGTATTTTAAAGAGTTTTTAACTCTGGTTGAAACACAGACAGGCAGGAAACTAAAGGTATTGAGAACAGACAATGGTGGAGAGTTTTGTTTATCAGAATTTGATAATTTTTTGAAGAAAAATGGTAGTGTGCATCAAATGACGAACCCACATACACCGGAACAGAATGGCCTGTGTGAAAGACTAAACAGAACAGTGGTGGAGAGAGCTCGGTGTCTTCTGTTTGAGGCTAATTTCCATAAAAAGTTTTGGGCTGAAGCAGTGAATACTGCAGTCTACTTACGGAATAGAACTTTGGCATCAGGATTACAAAAAACACCTTATGAGCTATGGAGTGGTAATAAGCCAGATCTCAGCCATGTTCGGATATTCGGCAGTCCTGTGATGGTCCATGTTCCAAAAGCAAAGAGGACTAAATGGGACAGAAAGGCTGAAGAACATATCCTGATTGGTTACCCAGAGAATACTAAGGGTTACAGGCTTTACAATCCGAAGACCAAACGTATTATCACCAGCAGAGATGTTGTTATCATGGAGAAAATCAAAGACTCAGATGTGATACAAGCAGTGGTGGAAGAAAATAAAACTGATCCGAGTGAAAAAGATACTCTGACAAGTAAAGATTTCACAGATATGACATATGATGATGATGATATTACATATGTACCAGATGATACCTTAAGTACCTCCAACTCAGACGAATTCTCTGACAGTAAGTCAAATCATGACGAGTCAGAAAATCTGCAGTCGACCATTTTCCACATGGAAAAAAGGACTAGAAGGCTACCAGAAAGGTATGGGTTCAGTAATATATGTCAGGGAAATGAGGACATGCATAAAAACATTCTTACATATGAGATCAGAACGAGAAGAATGGAACAAAGCCATGGAAGAAGAACTTCAATCGTTCCATCAGAACGAGGCTTGGGAGTTGGTTGACAAACCTAGTGACGGAAAAGTTGTGCAGTGTAAGTGGGTGTATAAAAAGAAATTAAATAGTGATAACACAGTGAGATGTAGGGCTAGACTAGTTGCAAAAGGCTTTACCCAAAGGGAAGGCATTGACTATAAAGACACTTTTTCCCCAGTGCTCAAATACTCAACTTTAAAATTGTTATTTGCTATTAGTGTTAATTTAGACCTTAATATAACCCATTTAGATGTAGATACAGCCTTTTTGAATGGTCATCTAGACGAAACTGTCTTCATGCAATTACCTCAAAATTTGAAATGTTATGATATTAATGCTGATAAAGTCATGAAATTAAAAAAAGCCATCTATGGACTAAAACAGTCAGCACGGGCTTGGTATAAGCGAGTCGATGAGGTTTTACAGGAATTAGGCTATAAAAAGTCAATGTATGAGGAATGTTTATTTGTAAAATCATATCAAACTTATAAAACATTTGTGGCATTATTTGTAGATGATTTTTTCATATTTTCAAATTGTACTAATGATGTAAAATATTTAAAAAATGAATTAAGCAAAAAATTCAAATTAAAAGACTTAGGTCAATTGAGACAGTGTCTAGGTATGGATGTTAAAATACAGAAAAATAGTATTTGTGTTAGTCAAGAGAAATTTATAGATAAGTTAGTATGTAAATTTGGCTTAGAGAATTGCAAAAATATAGAGACACCTATGGAGAGTAATTTAAAGCTTGAAAAAGGAGAAAAAGTACATTCCAAGTTTCCTTATCAACAGCTTATAGGCAGTTTAATGTATCTCTCTGTTCTAACCAGACCAGATATATCACATTGTGTTAGTTACCTAAGCCAATTTAATAACTGCAACACTGAAACACATTGGAAGCATGCCAAGAGAGTCTTAAAATATTTGAGTTTTACCAAATCTTATAGTTTAATATATAAAAAGAATGATTTAGACATAATATTTTGAGTTTGTTCAAATCTTTCAGAACAGTGCTGGATTTATGTCACAGAGACATTATTAATCAATTAGTGTATATTATAGATATCTCACAGAGACGAAACTGTATTAATTATGGGAAAGTAGGTATAGAAGTCATTTGGGTGTAACAGGACTTATGACCTGTCTTTTGGTAGGCTTAAGTGATCACTTTACACAATTGTAACATTCGCCATTTCCACCCATGATAGAATATACCATGCTTATTCATTTTTTGGAAGTTGTATATATGTTCAAATTGCGTGAAGCTTTCATATATGAGTTGTAAGCGCCTTTTTCCATGCGGCCTGTACAAAGCCATTTTCATTCCCCTAAATCCCCACAGATGTCGCTAATGAGAAAATCTACAATTGATTTTTACGGAATTTAGAGAGCAATATCCTTTTTATTATGTGTAATGAAATTCATCCGAATACTTGCATTAAACTAGGATACGCCAGGAAATATTATTTCCAATTTTTGTTAAATTCCTTTTTGACCAGTATTTACAATTCAGAATATTTTGAGTTTGTTCAAATCTTTCAGAACAGTGCTGGATTTATG
>JADDOH010014212.1:0-18653 GCA_016648135.1 Agrypnia vestita | reverse complement strand
TTCGCTCCAAATACTGTAACGTCTGGATGTTTCGGTTCATTTCATTATCACGAGCCAAAAGACCGGTCTTAAATTAAATTTAGAAAAATAAAAAAAAAATTCATTCCTTGAATCTAATTTAAAAGGAGTTACCGCACATACGTTAAAACATTGCCCTATAAGCAAAAAAAAATTAAGTTTTCATACTTATTATAGGTTGAGTATATAAGGAAAAGTTTTGAAATTAACAACTATTGAGTTATAAACGGTGTACATAGTCAGAAGGAAGGGAACTAGAACTATGTTAAGAAATCAAAGATATTTATTTAGTAATCCAATTTGATAGTTTACATTTAGAATGTATTTTATATCTTAAATACGGGAGGAAGATTCTGAAGTACATTTGTCACCTGATTGGAATTAGCAAAGTGAAAAAAAAACTACAAAAAAAAATATATAAAATTAAAATGGAAACAAAAAAATATAAGGACCCATAAATACTAATATATATGTGTATGTATGTATGTATGTATGTATATATGTATATATAGGAGTTTTCCAAGATATAAGAATTATCTACAGATATCAGTACATAATAAAATTTAAAAAAAAAGGAGAAATCAAAAAAAAAAAAAAATAAAAAAAAAATAAAAAAAAAATTATAAAAAAAAATGGTGTCGTATCCCTTGCTTGTGCAATCAAACAATACGACAGCCAGGAGGAAGCTGTGATGAATTTAACCTGCCAACCTATTACAAGAAATAAGAAATAAAATAATAATTATATCGAATATCTCCAAAAGAACTATTTAAGATTAATTTTTTACTTGTGTTGTGAGAGTCACGACTGCGCCACTGACGACAGGACGTCGATTCAAAAAAATAATAATATTATTCGTATTGGAGAAAAGTTTCACTACACCCATGTAGACGCGTAAATAGGTGTTGGCTCGTGATAGGCCTGATTTGAAAACATGATAGAAATTAACCAATGAGATCTTTGGTGGAGGGGGAAGCTTCTAGAAGGAATTTCCGATGAAAAAAAGTTTATAAGTAGGTGTTGGAGCGTTAACTCGAGAGTTTTTGAAGGGATTTCAACCGTTAGGCCACGCTCGTTTTGTTTGTTTCGCGCGTTTTTTTCGGTATCTGAGATATAATTTCCAAAGCAATTGGTTTCGGTATTTAACAATCAGTTACGAAAGCATCCAAATTCTTCGCTGTTATAGTGTCAAAATGTCAGTATTAAAATATAGGATTATTACAAATGCCTGGGTTTTGACGCATTTTCGAAAGACAAACAAAATTTTATCTGTTATGACGCCATCATACAAGCGTCAATATAGAGCGAAATAATTAACGTCTGGTTTATAGTCGAAATTTAGGGATGCGTTACTTAGTCTTGTGCTTCGATTGTTTTAAAATCATTTTTGAATTTAAATCGGGATCTCATTATTGGAATAAAAACAGTTAATTCTAACAGATTCTTTTAAATGTATTTATAACCATCGAGAGAATGAAGAAGAGATATGTGCCAAATGGGAAACTGGAGGAACAAGATTCACACTTATGCAGAGTCTGGAGGAAGGGCCTTCTGAGCTACGGATTCAAGCCACTACAAGATTTCAGGATGAGTACCTTTTTAGTCTATATAATAGTATTGTTAAACTGTTTCTAATTGTTCTAAAAATTTTCTAAAGCAAATTTATCTACAGTTAATATCGAAGTAGGCAGTATATTCTTAGGAAAGATACATATTTAATTTCATTAAGCATAATTCAAATCATTTGAAAGAGGATTTAAAATGTAGTCGAATTTGGTTGTTTTGAGATTGCGTCGTTCGACCCCTGGGAGACGTTCAATCATGAGGACAAAAATCCATAATTACGTGCATATTCTCTATATATAAAGAACTGGTTCTAACTAGAGAATTTCAAAAAGTACAGATGGGTCATTCCTCAATGGGGCGAAATTACACCTGTACTTGATTGAAGGAAGTAACTTCTAGGTGAGAGCGCTGTAGTTGCGAAATAGTTAATTCCGACTTGTATGAATATGAGAAGAGACAGTGTTTGACTGAAAGCGGTAACCAATTCATTTTTAGATTCATTATAAATAATGCAGTTAGGATTGAAATAACAAGACTCGTCTTGCGATGGCATCGTTCAGTTTTGGTGGTAGCAAGCATGGAGTATAAAGACCATGATATACGTCCGACAATGGGTTTATAAGTAAGGCTTTATATACCTAAAAAGGAGACTGCCCGAAATAACTCATTAGGTATGACGTTTGGTCCGAAGTCTGTGTTGTTGACCCCCGGAATTAGTTCGGCGTGATTTCTGATGGATCAGTTATACTAGAACAACCAAGAGTTATCCAATATATTTTAGATTCATTATAAATAATGCAGTTAGGATTGAAATAACAAGACTCGTCTTGCGATGGCATCGTTCAGTTTTGGTGGTAGCAAGCATGGAGTATAAAGACCATGATATACGTCCGACAATGGGTTTATAAGTAAGGCTTTATATACCTAAAAAGGAGACTGCCCGAAATAACTCATTAGGTATGACGTTTGGTCCGAAGTCTGTGTTGTTGACCCCCGGAATTAGTTCGGCGTGATTTCTGATGGATCAGTTATACTAGAAAAACCAAGAGTTATCCAATATATTTTAGATTCATTATAAATAATACAGTTAGGATTGAAATAATATGACTATGGAGTGGAAAAAGACAAGAACCAATCTATTTTAATCCCATTATACGTAATTCAAATCATTTGAACGCAAGAGAGGGAGCGAATGAAGTGGGTTGATTGTTTTGGGTTTGCCCCGCTTTTTGCCAAGGAGACGTTCAATCATGAGGACAAAAATCCATAATTACGTGCATATTCCCTATATATAAAGAACTAGTTCTAACTAGGGAATTTCAAGAAGTACAGATGGGTCATTCCTCAATGGGGCGAAATTACACCTGTACTTGATTGAAGGAAGAAACTTCTGGGTGAGAGCGCTGTGATTTCGAAATATTTGATTCTGACTTATATGAACGGGAGGGAGAGAAAGTGAATCGGGTTATTAATTATGCGCAACCGATTCAGGATACACCCCTGAATATTGCGATTTCGTTCGGACGTTAAAAAATGCTTCAACGATATTTGAAATAAAGTATTCCCGTTATCTACACGAATTATTTTGCTCAGATAACTCGTTTAATTATTGTATAAATATAGTCACATGGTCATAGGAAGTTGGTGAGGTAGATTTATTCACTACGCTTTGGATATCTATGAATGTATTGACACATGGTTAATATATTCTGTTCACGTGGAATGTTCCATTGGTTAAACATACTTGTCTTCATTCTACGAGGAGGAATTCACATTTTCATTTACCAAGAAATTATCTTTATACTCCACAGAGGATAAATTGCAATAATCAGCTTTAAACTAATAACCAACATTCTTTTAGACGCAAGGACCCCTAAAAAGAATTAGGTGCCACTATTAATATCTTCCAACTTAATCTTTAGACGCAAGTGATCCCTAAAGTTTTGGTATACCTTGGATTTACATTTTCTTCGGAATGCTGACGATTTGTCGAGGCAATGGAACATACTACGTGGCTATATCAAGATTTAGCTTCGGGTTGTTTATCAAGGTAAAGGAAACGCCAGAGAAAATGTATAGAAGGAAGTTTTTCATGGCATTTTAGGGGCGGGACGATGGGGCCCCTTTACGCGGAAACCGAGGATATGTCATTACCCACGGACATCAATCCTCCTTTCCATAGATTCATTTTTAAAAACTTGTTAAATAAATTCCTAACGAGAAAAGTGAAGTTCTGTTAGCGACAGACACCACATACTCGGAAGTAGACCTATTTTCAAATTATTAGACTCTCGGTTTGCAGATAAATACAGTTTCTACCAAGATAACCAATCCAGAGGCGAATCACTGAAACAATCTGATTATGTGTTTTTCTCCAAACTATAAATTGTATATAGAAGCAGCCAACAAAAGTAAGCAAATTTAAAAACAAAATGATATGTAAATGTGCCTTTTCTTTCAGATATTTTACGGTTCTGTTATGGTTAGTTATTCCAGTAAATGTAAACTCTAAACAATAAATTTTATACGTATTGTAGTCAAGTCCGAATTAAAATTATAAGTATATTATTATCTTTGTATGTGTAAATATAGAATTTCCAACACGTTTTCTGAAATATTAGGGTTGCCACGTGCGTCACAATAGAGGGGGAGTTATAGACTAAAGACGATATCACGAGCCAATAACTTAGACGTTTCTATAGTAATTGAGTGAGAGTATAGTGATTTATTTATTTATAAATTAGGAAAAAAACGACATCATGAGCCATTTAATAGATAATCTAGTATAGAGAGATATCCTGGTAAACTAGGATAAAAGCCATTAGGTAGTATTTGCATTTAGAATGAAACTTGCGGTAACTTAATAGGATTTTGATATTAATTAAACATCGATAAGAAACATTACGACCGCATCGCGTTCTTACAAAATAATCCTTTCAGTTCATTCAAAACGGATAATTCTAACCTTTTATCTACGTAGAGATACTTATAGGTTATTATCTATTTTATAATGTGTATTTCGGAACAGTACGATCGAGATCAGTAAGAGTATTTTAGGTTGCGTATCTGAATTAGAACTTATATTAGATGGTTTATTAATTTCGGTTAAATTTAAAAAAAATTTAGTTGGTAGCTTCGGTTCGGTGAGCCAAGGCTCAACCACCTTATACACGGTTAGGTCAGGGTTTTCACAAGTCGGTCGCCGCTTTCTATATTAATGCTATTTGTATTGTACGTGCCTTACGTTACGCTCAATTCAAATATATTTTTAATGAGCGAGTAAAGCTAGCGATTAAAAACTATTTGCGTTTTAATTCCTCCGCAGTGTGGCCCGAAATATTGTCCCGGGAGTTCAGAGAGACAGGCAGAATAATAGCTAAAAAAAATAATAATGCGCGAAGTATGCAAAATAGCTCCCGTCAATCAATCCCCGATTTCTTACTTGGGCGTCTTACTGTTAGATTAAGGGCGAATATCTACATTTCAAAACAATTGATTTTTTAATTTTTTTTAAGCTTGAGATCTAAAAACAACAAAGCTGATAATATTGGCATCCCTTTGTTGATTACTCGGGCTGATTTGTCGGGCTGTTTCATAATAAAAACGTTAGATCTTTTTCTATTATGTTTGTGAAGAGTGCTCGTTGATATGGGAATTCTAAGCAAGGTGGAGGACTTATATTATGGACCTAGAATCGATGATTTTACGTAAGTTGAAAAATTTCGCGATTTATTCATTGCTCAGTTTTCAAACGCGTTTTACTAGAAACCATGTTTTGAAAATCGGTGAACAAAATATCTCGCCAACCATTTGACCGATCAACTTGAAATTTCTAATGGTTATTCTATACATAATTATCTATTCTTTGTCGTAGGGTTTTTTTAAGTGATTTAGTTTTTTTTCGGCATAATAAACCCGAATTTTTCCCTAAAAAACGCTATTTTAAATTCAAACGCTCGCCATTTTGTCAAAAATCTATATTTTCAAAAACCCCACGTCAAAAACTAAATTATTGTGTAAATTTTGATAATCCTTTTGTTTTTTTTTATTCTGATTGCGGATGAAATGGGAGTGGTCACCGCGGAGGACCTTTTTTTCGGCAGTCGACAAAACCCAAGAATTTTCCGCCAATGTTGAATATTTTTAATTATCTTTTTTTACATATTCTTTAAAGTATGTACTTTTATGTAAAAATCGTTCATACAGGTTCATACAGGTTTCCTAAAAAAATTCACAAAAATTGTACGTAGTACTTCGCAAATAGGTATTCCCCCTTAATCGAGCACGTCGCATTGTTTTTTAGTGTATCGTAGAATTTTTTAAGTGTAACGATTAAAGTATACGCAAAGTATATCCCAATCTGATTCACAGTAACTTCTCCATAAACAAACCTTAAACTTAAATATCCGTTCAAGATACTTTTATTGCCCGAACAATTAATCACCAAGTTTTTGCTCGGATTTCACGCTGGTCGGTCAGCGCAGTTCAACTGTATTGTGAAGAGCAGATTTGGCACGGACTTGGTAAACACGAGCTCAAACTGTTGTATACAAAAGTTCTCTGAAATAAAATTACGATGCGATACATATATTTTAAGTTGTTTATTTTCTAGTTTGTTTTGAATTTAATTATTCCTCTCCAGGTCGAACTAGTTAATGACATCGTCTCATAAAATACGCTCAAAGGGCGGGAGAAATTGTAAGTTCTCTGTCATTAAAATATTTAATCATATTTTTACTATGTTTTATAATTTGATCCTATCTTTTTTTATGTAATTCTATATTCTTCTATTACGGTGAGTCACCAGGTCGCAAACTTTCATAGATAAGACAAAGTAAACTCAGCAATTAGCCTCGCATTAGGCTTCACTTCGATCTCGACTTCCGGAGTGAACGGGTGTGCTTGCCACCAATTAAAAAACAGAACTCGAAATACAAGGCGAAAATCCCTCTGAAAATGGCCAGTGCTATCTGTCCGAATTGTTGGGTACATAATAGCAGTCTTTCTCAAGACTACAATACGCGGGTTAACCTAGAAAATAATTCGGGATGTTCCGACTATGACTTTGGCCGACTAGCCGATTAGTCGGTTGTAAAGAGCCGACTAGTCGGGCAAGCCGATCACGGTTTCGGGGTTATTTTCCGTGACGCTTCGTTTACAGCTGATTCGAGCGCAAGTCGCAACCGCCGCCCGCTAGCGTGTCGGAACATGTTTTGTTTACTTCGCATTGTTTCTTGATTTTTGCTTTTGCACGTGTCAGAGTGGTATTTTGTGTAAAAAAATAAAGACAATTCTGTTTAAGAGCTCAATTAAAATTTAATCATGTTAAAAAGAAAGTCTCGTGTATGGATTTTTTTGGCCAATTGGACGACAATGATTCCCTTAAAGTCAAGTGTAAGAAGTGCCAAATGATAATTTCTCGTGGTGGGCAGGGAAAAACAACAAATACTACGTACAAATAATACCGACTTCTAACCCTGATACAGTTGCCGGCAAACTTCTTGAAATTCTTTGGCGTAGTGGGGGAATGCGCAGAAGACAAAATTTGAGTCTCTTTGGTGGAATGGTACATGCGCAAACTTCCCCCCACTACGCCGTAAAATTTCAAGATGTTTGCCGGCTACTGTACCTCAGTTAGGTTCTGTGATCAAATGTTCGACCACAGACGATTCCTCCCAGTCACAAATCCAAATAGAAAAACTACCTACAACAGTGCCTACTCCGCCAATTTCAGTGTCGTTAGAGGTCAGTTTACTTTTTCGACTCATAATCAAGGCACAAATATAGTCCTGCGAAGTTATTAATGTTTTCCAAATAACCCTGCATAAGAGGTATGTCGAAATAATGTAAATTTTTAGGTTATAATTGTTCTTCAAAAATGTATCCCAGATAAATATACAATCACAGTTATACAAATTCACATCTTTGTTTTCTATAATCAAGATATATAATATCTGTATCTTACTTCTCAGAGTTGAGTTGTATAACTTTATATCCTGTACACTGTTTATACGCAAATATAATGATAAATATTTGATTGTGGTTTCACGATCACCCTGCATTTTATACTGAAAAGCTTTCACGATATTAAACGTGCTTTATCAATTTCCAGTGGCGTCTGCGAGGTGCTTCTTGGAGAGTTATAAGGGCGCAAGGAGTACATCGACAGGGGCGTGCTTCGTGCCTTTCAGGTATGTTGTTGAATTTATAAATTACTTGTTACGCTTCTAGGAAGCCAGTGTTATTGGTGAGCGAAGCTAATCCATAGAAAATATAAACCCATTTTCGTTAACGGCATGTGCACATTTTCAGAAGGGAGTTTTTTTTATTTCCCCTGCCTTTGAGAAATTTTTGCATTTTCATTATTTATCGTCGACATATCGTCGATATAAATATAAACGCAGTAAATTTGTTGAATACTTTAAAGCAGTGGTTATGGTTAATATAAGATGTTGATACAATGTTAATTATTCTTTTCAATTGATAATTATGTATATTTTATCTGTTAATTTTTTGGCAATGTTAAAGACACTTAAAAATAAATATTTTAACGCGGTAAAATAAAAGGAAAAAGATAACACTCACCGAGGGACTTGAATAAAGAAATATAGCACCTAATTATGGGACTTAAACTCTACCCAAAATCATTCAATGCAGATGTAAGCACTTTTTAAACTTGAACTTTTAGTTTGTTTCGTGATTCGGGCTTGACTTGTTCAACAGTATCACGTTCGCCCACGCAACGGAGCGCTCTCGAAACAAGTGTTACCGTTTCAAGTGCCATTGAGATCGCGGAGTCCGATCACCGTTCTAAAGATTCAAAAGATGGGATGACATCATAAAGAAATAGGTAGCGGAGTTTTCAAGTTTTTTTTACAAAGCTGACTTTTAGCTCAGGTTTTAGGTAAATTACAACGTTGAACTGTAACTGGTTGCGGATATTTTACGACCCGTATGTTTTTCCGAGAAACGATTCTCGATGTTTCGTTGAATTCTTATTCAACGTCATCAGGAGGACGATCTTTTACCCGCGGAGGTAGAGGGCGGACTGATTACTACTTTCGAGGGCGTAAATTATATGCACTTTGTTATGGAGTGTTCACTTCTTCTATGTATCCACATATAAGCAAACAAAAGTCCGCGTGCAGTCAAATTGTCACATGTCAATTGTGCATGTGTTATAGTATTGTGTAGTGAATATGTTTTAGTGTATACATTAACAAATACACACACTACTACCGACACGGTACTGCAAGCCAGTACTTAACCTAACACAAACTAGGACACACCCTGATCTCGGTACGGTATAGCAAGCCAATAGTTAACCATCAGAGGTCAGATATACATGACAAAATATCCCAGAAAACTACACACTGAAGAGTTATATTGTTCCATCACGTAATATAAATAACATTTATTCTAAAATTGTGAATAACTTAATTTCTGTTTACGTTTTAGGGCTTTTTGATTGATTCAATTCATTAATTTTAAACCTCTCAAACCTAAAACGACAAAATTGATGGCATTATAATGTTATAAAATAACTGTCAAGATACTGAAACAGCAATATTGCTTATTTCAGAATACGGCGGATGATATGTTATAATTCGAATCATCGCATCCTCAACAATATCTTATACATTAGTACAGTTGCCGGCAAACTTCTTGAAATTCTTTGACGTGGTGGGGGAATGCGCAGAAGATGAAATTTGGGTCTCTTTGGTGGAAAGGTAGATGCGCAAACTTCTCCCCACTACGCCGTAGAATTTCAAGATGTTTGCCGGCTACTGTATATGTTGAGGTTTTCTTTTAAATTAAATATTTTTAGTCACATTTTTTATTTCTTTACCAAGGTCAAAGCTTACGGTAAACTGCGGTAATAATAATTGCGTTCACCCTATCCGTATAGATTCACTTAGCGGCCCTCGTAGCGCAGTGGGTGTGACACTGGCTTCCCACACCGAGGGTTCCGGGTTCGATTCCCGGTGAGGTCACAATTTAATCTATGTGATTTACTCAAGCCTGGGTGTTTTGTGATGTATTTCACTTCTGTAATTGGGCCTCCTGGCCTGTTGAAGCGTAAAATAAATTTAAAAAAAATAAAAATAAAAATTTAAAAAAAAACACTGGCACCAATTTTTTTTATCGCACAAAACATCATTTTTAACTGACTGTTTATTTATTTCATGATTATTGATTAAAATTCTCATGAAAACCTCTATTATTTTCATCGAATTCATGAGAACGATATTAAAATATATAATGAGATTTCTGTATGTCGTCAAGATATACGTATATACATCTATTCGTTTTTACGCAGTACGCCATATTACGAAAAGTAATACCCGAGAGATCGATGAATCAACATGATGGGTCTTCAATCAATTTAGTTAGGAATAAAAAATGTGAAATTATAATGTATTATATTATGAATAATATTTTATATTTTTGTTGAAAAAATGAAGGTTAGAATTTTTCTTTTAATACTCTCGAAAAAATGATAATCTACACCTTCTTTAATTGGGTTTGAACAAGCGTGATATATTTGATCCAATACATTTTTATTTTTAAATATAACTTACCATCACGACGTTTCCCCGTGGGGGTAGTCAGAGAGGATAGAGCGCCACACTCTTCTCTCCTGACATACAACTCTTGCCTCATCCACATTCAACCATTCATACATCTTCGCATGCAAGCTCGCCGGTTGTTGAGGCTTCTACCGGGACCATCTTCCAGTATCTGGTTGATCTGGTCAGGCCACGTCTTCTGCGGTCGCCCTCTCTTTCTGGCGCCATCAACACTTTCATTTTATGTCTTTCTTACCATTCTTTCCTCATTGATTCTCTCAAAATGCCCAAAGCATCTGTGCGACCCTTTTTTATTTCCATTAATTATTTTATGAATTATATTAATTATTTAAATTAATTAATTTTTAAATATTAAATTCAGTCCTAGAAAAATAATCTTTTTTTTCAGGATCACCCATTCAATTGTTTTTCCATAGGTATTTTAAAATTATTCAACATCTATCACAATAGTGTCTTTACTGAAAACTATTTAAATTATTACAAATATTTGAGTTGATTATTAATGAGCCGTATAATTTTGAATGCCTCTGTATAATAGAATGTAATAATTATTTTAAATTTGACTACACTTTACTATACATAGATAAACATAAGACATTCATGTTTTTGTATAATTTTTTCCACGTCAATGTAGTTTCCCCACGGTAGTAAAATCCTACGAATTTGACTTAAATCTCCTCGAACGTGCATGATTTTGTATGTATTGTTTGTAATTAATTAATTAAATGTTTCGTAGCAAACTAAACAAGGGGTACGGGATGCAAATGGTACTTGCCGTTCTTTTTCTGTTTGTAATATAATATAATATGTGTGTAGTTGTGTATATTGGTGTATGTAACGGGAAACGTATGTTTTTGTAATCTTGTTTTAATAATCTTTCGCAATGTTTTGTTCTCGAAAAGCCGAAATTTATTCCTCTAAATGGAATATTTACAGTCGAAAGCATTTCCACACAAAATGCGGGCGCCGTGCAACTCACCAGCCAACTTTGATTCTGTAGCTTTTGCATGGAACTGAATGTCACTGGAAAACCGATATCTGCTGTTATTTTTGACCGGTAAATTATTGACAGCTGCCGATTTTGAGTTTGATAGCTTGCCCGATTGAATTTGCTTGTTTATACATTTTGGACCAACCAGAAATCCGCTTTGCGATAGCTGTGTTTTGACAGCTATGACGAAATAACACAATTTCCACGTTACAGTAAATTGGTGTTATTTTGATAAATTTTCAGCCGGCATTTGTCCTGTTATTTTTGAAGGAGGAAAAATGACTAAAATTAATAATTATTTCGAGTCTGTACTTAATTATATCCCTACCTGAATCCAATAACAGATCAAAGTGAAGTAGCAGAGATAATATAGTATTGTACTTATACCAACAATACAAGTGTTTATGTGTAAATACTCATCCTTTGTCAGATTTCAATGACATTTTACTATTTAACAGTTAAATCTGAAAACTTTTGGAGGTGGGCCTCCCATCTTTATTAGTTTGATCGGAAATGAATATTAATACAAAATGAACATGATTTATATCAGTATACTCGAAATATAAATCAAGAGAAGTGAAAAAATATTAAAATTGAATTATTAAAACATTTCAAAAATTGACTTTTTTAATTTATCAAGATGTATTATAGATGTGTTATAGAGACGAAGCTATATTTTATATGAGAAAATAGTTATGGAAGTCTGTTTGGGTGTTAATTGGGGTAACGACCTATAGTGTGGCTGGCTTAAGTGATCACTTTACACAATTTAACGTTCACCAATGATAATAATTCGGAAGAATCTCATATACACATATAAATGATATTGCTTTAAACTCCAGTCAAGAACATTAATATTCCATTATCAATGTATTAGATTATGGGAATGAAAAATTTTGTAGTAAAAATACAACCCTCATACGAAACAAGTTTTGCAACATTTAAAACATATTAAACATATATACCTACAACTTTCGAAAATCTGATACATATGGTAGCCTATCATAGGTGGAAATGGGAACGTTACATTGTATAAAGTGATCACTTAAGCCAGCCGTACGATCGTAAATGAACACTATGAACACTTAAATTGACTATCTACTTTCTCATGTAAAAATATAGCTTCTTCTCCATGAGACATCTATAATATATACTGATTAATGATGTCTCCCTGGGCATAATATATGCAGTATTGTATTCTTGAAAAATTTGGACATACTCAAAATTTTCTTCTTAATTTATGTTTAATGAACTTCGAAACGTAACAATAATTTATGAGCACTAAGCATGGAAGACCGTTATTAAATTAAAGAAAAAAAATTAATATGCCTTTTGTTTTTTTCTTTCAATATACAACGTGTATTTTCAATATTTATTATATATGTACCTTTTATTTACTTATTATTATTATTACTTTTTATTACATACTTATTACTTTAATTATTATTCACTTACTATTATATATATGTACCTACATTTTATCACAAAATTCTTTGTAAATGTATAATGTAATGATTCTCCTTTACTACACACGAGTTTATGACATTCATGTAGTAGAGAAACATACATTCATAAGTGACTGTCACTACCTTGTAAAAAAAAAGTATTTATAAAAAAAAAAATATTTTTGGGCCATCCTTACACTTACCACCGCAGTTTCTACAGCCAACGAGGCCTGTCGGCTTAAATTTTCAATTCTAGTCAACAAACATCTCAAGAATTCACTAAACAAAGCCCTATCAGTCACGCTTACTCCATGTTACATATTTGCTATATATCAGACATTGTGTAAATATAACTGGAAACGTTGTTTGCCTTCCTTCCCAGAAGCCTCCAGCCAGGGGAGGTGGCTTGTTCAGCATACTGGGGTATTATTTTACCCTCAAAAATTATAAGTTAAATATAAAATTTACTTTTATTTTGCAAACTTCGCTGGGTTTATCTAACGTGTGCATACATCACACACAAATTAACCTGTTCCGTTTCATCGAAATTAATTGTATTGATTGTGTTATTTTCTTGGGTCCAATTCTTATTATCATCTTTGTGTTTGTTCGTGTAGTTTTATGATTTTTTTTATTTTTCACAACAGACCAATTGTAAATAAATTCGTACATATTGCAATGTTTACTTTATCGTTAAAGCATAATCCAAAAAATTCTTTATTTGAACATATTTATTTTAAACAATTTTTATTAATCAATTAGAAAAGACATACAGAAAAAATTAAATTAATAAAAAAATATTTTAAATGCCACCGGGACTCGAACCACGTACCTCCAATTCTCTCCGGGAATGGCGCGTTATCCAATTTCGCCATGGCACTCTAATCTGATTTTTTCTATATGTCTTTTCTAATTGATTAATAAAAATTGTTTAATAATTCACAGAACTTAAATCTGAAATTGCATCTTCACAATAAGAATGTGTTTTCTTTAATATATATTTATTTCAATTTTGTTCGAAATTTGGTGTGTTTTTATTCAAGGAGGTGATTAATAATTACAAAAAAAATAATGGCATTTATTGAGGATACTACTAATTTATTGAAAATTTCTGAAATAAAAACAAAATGGCCGCGTCATGACTTTCCCCTGTGCACGTTTGTCGTGTATGTATGTACTTATTTAAAAATGGCGGAGGCGCTTCACGGCAATGGACATTACGCGGCAATTTTTTTTTCGAAATATTTTAAATAAGATAATAGTTCCATATATACTCTATTAAGCGCCAATAAAAAAAAATTAATCATCCTCTCATAAGAAATCACGAAATTTCTACCTAAATTTTCCATTGCATATACTTATTTATTATTTATGAACTTTAAATTGCACACATACGTGTACGTGTATATATTCATTGCCATACTTTTATGGTATGTATTATTGTTTTTAATTAGTAGCTATCATATTTTTATATTTTCTCTCTCTACATATATTAATTTTCTTTTTCTGCTTCACTATAACGTGTAACTATATGTATACTAATATGTAACTCTTGTAATTTATATAACGGTCCAGATCTCGCACCTACACAATTCTACTTACCCTGGAAAAAACGTATTATTATTATATACTAGCTGCAACCCGTCAAAAAGACGGAACAATGGGTCGCGTTTTTGCTAAGCCCTAGAATACAGGGTTACAGGCTAAGTCGACCTATTCTCGTTAAGAGCGTGTAGTTTAAACTACGTTTACTGACTGATTTGACTATGAAACACCCTATCCTAAATCTAACCGTTTTTGAGATATGTCGGGTTTGGTGGTCCTGGGTTAAAGCTCCGTCTCCGGCCGTTTTTACTTCCTTTATATTAACTCGTGGCGTCTATCTGTTTATTTCTTTGACGCAAAAACTTTGGATCGATTTTTAAACCTTTCCCCGTGATCCAATCGTGCTGAAACTTTGCTAGCAGACTCGTGGCGACGATTAAGAAGATCTATCAAATTCTCGTTAAATTTTTTTTAATAATTATTGTATAATTTTGGATTTTTAGAAATTTTTAATGTTTTTTTAATACAACTTACTCAGTTGTATGAAAACATTTCGACGCATCTGGTAGACACGAAACCCGATTATAGTATAATTTTGGATTTTTGGAAAAATTTTATTACTCCCTTTCGTAGCGTCGCCCGACCGAAGCCCAACGCTTAGGTTAAGCGCCAAACCAGTTTCCACTAGTAAATGAGAAAGGGAGTAATAATAATAAAAACTCGTTTTTATGGGTTAGTTTTTTTAGCCGTGAATTCGAACGAAATTGCGGACGGACAGACGACGAAATAATTATGTTTGACGATTTCGTACAACAATACGTCCATAGGTTCAGTTATCGTCGTCGTGTTGTCGGGCTATGCGGGTCCTATAGACGTACCACTATAAATTGGCTTGCGAGGGAGGGCGTCCCTGTCGCGTAACAGAAGTTGCCAGGGTGTAAATTTATTACACAATACTTAATGTACAGAATGTCCGGTGACCGGTGTCGGAGCCTTTAATAGAAATTTGGTCGGGCGACACCAAAGAAAAAACCAGTAATGGCGGCCGCTCTATCTGTCAACCTGTCAAACGGTAATATCGGTCTATTATTTGCTTTTTCAGCTTCGCAAAACTTTAATACTTCATTGGCAATTATTCTTGCACCATCCCGGATGATTTTGGATGTTTTGGACATAATAATTCAGTGTATATTGGAAATCAAGAAGCTCAAATACGAGAATGAACTGAATGACAGGGCGAGAGTTTTAGTTCCAAAGTCGCCGCACGCCAATTTATGTTGGACAAGCAATAGTCTCCCGAAAGTGGTGTTCGCGTGCTGGTTAGTATTTTTGTGGCTCCACCCCTGCGCTGCCAGCCCTGTAGGCAGCCCCGCTCGCCGCCCCTAGTCCGCGGCCGGCGATAAGCGCGCGGGACAACTTTCGTGTTTTCTTAGGAGCGGTGGCGTGTAAGCATTCTGCTATTGTGTATCTTGCCACTTTACCTAGCGACGTGTCTTTCCGGCGACACAATTTTGTAGACCTGTTATATACGACATCCTGTAATATTTCGCGGGACATGTAATTATATTACACACAAGTTCGAGCGCTAATGTGTACTGAAAGCATACTGCTTGAATACTAAACTCACCCTGTAAGATTAATTGCATTTATTCGTTACGAATAACTTAATTGGAGCCCGGAAATTTATTCATTGCTCGTTTTTAAAGTGTTTAATTCTTCTCTTTTAGATATAATTTATAAAAACGCAAAACAAAATGATAAATAGATTGAATGCGCCTACGGGGTAAATCGATTTACGATATAGTGTAAAACAAATTAATTTAAAGTTGGTATTAGCGTACTTAACATTACATGGTTTGGTCATGTGTAACAAATGAATGAGGAGATTATTGTTTGAAAAATATATTATATACAACCAAACATTACAACATACAGGAATGTGCCCTAGGCTAGTTGAATAGGCAATATTCAACAATAAATCTTATAATATTGTATCATTACTAGCGTTGTAAAACTGCGTTATAAGTCAGTTAAAACTCAATTTAAAATATACACGTACGTATTATAATATATGTGGGGTATAAAAGCAAAGGCAGCAATATAAAAAAATAAATTAAATTCTGCAGACTGCATTAACAGTGTTTTAAAAAATATTTTGAGTGCAATTACCGAGGATTACTTATTTAAAGTGTACTGAACTCTAAATGAAACCGTATTTCCTATAAATTTATAGGCCATGTTTCCTATAAAATTTAAAATTCATTACTTCAATGATTGTATTCAATGTTTTTGGATGTTTGTGTCTTTGCTTTTATACATACCCCACATATAATAACATTTTCGGTGTTATAGTAATGTTTGTAAAACACAATTATTTTTATATGTATATTTTATAATAATAATAAGATATTAGGAATGAATGTATGCTGATTTAAGCATAATTAATAGAACTAAAAAAGGGTCGCTCAGGTGGTTTGGGCATGTTGAGCGAATGAATGAGGAAATAATGGTAAGAAAGATATATAATGCAAGTGTTGACGGCTTCAGAAAGAGAGGGCGACCGATAGATTAACCAGATAATGGAATATGGTCCCGTTAGAAGCCTCGACAACCGTCGAGCTTGCACGCGAAGATGTATGAATGTGGAGGACGCGAGAGCTGTATGTCAGGACAGAACGCTCTATCCTCTCTGCCTACCCCCACGGGGAAACGGAATGATGGTAAGTAAGTAATATTTTATAATGACAGACTGTTTTTAATTCTATTATTTATTCTGTACTTAGTTTACTCACACATTTTGATACTCTAGTAAATAATGTGAAAGAAACTCCATTTCTTCACAGCTACTTAGTATTTCAATACATGAGGCATGAATAAATATTTTTCAATAAAATCGACTTTTTCCACGTAGCGGATGGTGTGGTTGTTACCCATCCCCCAAATTCTAACAGCCGCACGCCTCTTGCCGAGTATGACGTGACAGAAACTATTATTGGTTTGACGCAGGCCACGTAGTGAGAGGAATCATCCCTCGTGACAATGTCGCAAAGGGCCAAAAAAGGAAAAAAAAGTAAATCGATCGGGGAATCCTGTCGCAAAAAGCTCTAATACAATGATGCGAAAAGAAAACACTCAAGAGGCCGTATTATTTCGCCGCCTGCTATCGATCGCGCGTGTAAATAAAACTAACTCTTTTACACGGTTTTTTTATTTATAGGCTTTACCTATTGGTTTGTTAGATAAGTCACGATCAATCTCTATTGATGGAGACGAAAGTCCCGCATTTCCAGAGGTACTCGAATGTCGTTGATGGTTTATCTAGGATATGATTTCTAGCCCTTAACAGTTATATTTGTTTTATTGGCTTGAAGCTTGAATACTCCATGGCGACACATAATTACTACTATTCCGTCTATAACATCACTAGAGCTATATTCATAATTATATGTCAACGCTGTAAATTTCAATTACCGTTATGAATAAAAGTGAATATTTACAAGATTGACGGTTGAATAATTCGTAACATTGAGTTAATTTAATGTTTGAAATATTGACTTATTTTTTATTCCTTTTTCGCATCATTTGTTCTATGTAACTCCTAAAAATAACGAAATTATAGGTCAACCACAATCAAAAGACCATTCCCTAGCTTTGTCCAGTAAGAAGAAAGAGGAGGGAAAGTTGCCTGGCAAGCCCGTATTACAAGGCTCAATATGATATTACAAATAAATATATGTATATTTTTTAGTTTAAAAAAGGTTACTTACTTACTAGAAAAACCTCTTTTGTGTTCATTTTTTGCATCGTAACAACACACATATTTTTTGCGCACATTATTTTGAATGCGGTCTAGCTATAGTAACTCTTAAATATAAATAAAACACAGTTCTGGATATTCTTCTAAACTTTCAGTTACCTCTGATCCAGATACATAGGTTTTCTAAGGTTTTTTCACAGGCACTCAGAATCTTCTGGTTAGTGTCTTGTGGGGTATTATGCCGTGTTTATTATTTTATTATACACTTTTTATTATACACTCACAACAATACATCAGCACTGATGATGGACCCTGCAATGGGACCCGAAACGTCGGCCGGAAAGGTCGTAAAAACCCGGCATAATACCCCAGAAGACACAAACCAGATACATTAATGACACGGACGTGTCGAAACCGGTAGCGTAATTTCTTTAATAAGTAACAAATTGTACATTGTAAATTTAAACTCTTTAATAATGTCTGAAAGAAATTGTTACGTTGTAAGTGCCCAAGAAATACAAAAAATTCAGATACGTACAGTCTACATGAAGCATACCGTATATGGAAATGCGTGTTAGTTACATCGAGTGTGATATTTTGCGACTTATGCCTCTGATTTGTTGCGCGGAGCGCAACTTTCCAAATGTCCCCAAATCTTCTGGCACTTGGGTGTTGAACCAAAAAATTCGCCCATTTAGAAGGGGTCGCATTAAAATGGGAAAAATCCAATTTTGACGAAA